>CBVK0100603756.1:0-16574 GCA_900067695.1 Picea abies | reverse complement strand
AATTGTGGACTTGTTAAAGCGTTTCATATTCGGCAAATTATTGGTATTGGTGATATTACAATGAGATTGTTTGGCATTATATTTAGCAATTTCGTTCAGCCATGATACTGTAGAGTTGTTCATATTGTGATCATGTGTCCCTTAGGTTATGATGTCAGGTGTTTTTGCATTGATATGAATTTTGTGATGTTGTAAATTTCTTATTGTGCTTCGCTATTCATAGACGTAACGAATGGGTCATTACATGCTAGGCATCCCCTCCCAACAATTAGAGAGTATCTTCTAATGCTAACATGTTTTGGTGCTATTGTGGGCAACGACATTGAATATCTTCCTTGGTTGTACGAAAATGTCTAGATCCTCTTCTTGATGGTGAAAAGTAAGTTGATGCTTATTTGACAACAGATTTTACACCTAGCGACTCCATGTTTGAAGAATCCATAGGTGGCTCCACTGATTCAAAATCTCCACATCAATGGAAGCCATCTTAGCTAGGAGGTATGCAATTTTTTATTTCTCTAATGTACCTGTATTTCCAAGTTCTATGCCTGAAAGAAATTAATGGGAAATCTCTCTTCCAAAGTTTAAAGGAGAAGATTGGGAAGCTCTTGATGAGTTTTTATTGGATTTTCATGAATATATGCAGCAATTGGGCATTATTCACGAAGATTTTTTTAATGAAGATGTCCATGTATTCATTGGAAGGAAAAGCATGGGAATGGTGTAGAAAATATGCAATTGATTTCCTTTATGATGAATGTTGTGAAGAATTTCAATTGTTGCACCATTTCTCTAATTACAAAATTCAGAATGATAGTTCCGGTAATAGGCATGAGTAGAAAATTATTCAAAGTGAAGGTTTCATTGATCATGTTGTTTCTACTTTTGGAATTAATGAAATTATGTTGTTATCTTCTCATTCTCATGACAACCTTTCTTTTTTTAATCTTGATAAAGAATTTTCTGACCAAAATAATGATGAACAGTTCCAAGAGGATTTTGTTGCTCTAACCATTATGAAGCAATCTTCACATAGAAGCAAAATTGTCTTCTTAACCAGCTGAAATTTTGTTATATTCTTCAAGACCGAGTGGCCGTCTACATGGAGTTAGTTTTTTCAGAGATCCCAAATATTGCAGCTTTAGGCATATATCTTAGTTGCAACAATAAGTATAAGTTTTTTTTGGAATTCTTGTTGCAAATGTTACATTTCTTTTGCACCTTCTCATTCAGTTAAAAACAAGATCTTTTTGTGAGTTGGATGCTTACTTAGCTTCATTGGAAGTTTCACATTACTTGATCCATGAAGTTGTTGTTGATTAGAGTAGGAATCGTTGTACCTAAATAATTTCTCAGTTTGATAATTTCATTTCAGTTTACAGTTTGGTTTCGTTTACAATAGATCAACATAAATAATGACTCAATAGCCCAAAGGAGACACTGGTACAAAGTCTTTTCCATTTGCAGTTTTCTTTTTCAACATGGTTGTTTTCAATTGAGCAGAGCAGGCTTACAGGTTGATAAAGGAAGAAGGGATCGGTTTGTGTGTTCTTGGTGTCTCATATGGGGGACACCATCCCAGTTGGAGCCAGTGTTAGCACTATTTTTTTCATTGTTTTGTAGAATTCCATGATAGTAAATAGGTGGAATGACTTCATTGGCTATCCTAATCATCATTTACACTTGTTCAACTCATCAAATATGTAGAGATATCAAGGAGATTAAGAGCACCATTTGGTCAATATTTGTTAAAAAAATGAAGAAATGTTTGTAGGTGACTTTTTGTGTTCATCTTGCAGCACTATTTTCAAGCAAATGGAATCTAATATCAAAAAAATAAAACATGGGTTTTTTCAGGAATGGACCAAACTAGGTGCCTCCTATGTTGTTTCTCGAAAAAGTGAACAATTTGGGAGATACAGGTGGTTATTTAAGAGTGATTATTCCATATTTTTGAGAATTCCAATTCTCAAAAACACCCATTCAAGAGAAGTGCCACCTTCATCCATTCAACCTAGAGATTATATCATGATCTTATGCTATATATTAGGATCATATCCCTTTGTTTTGGATCTTAGTTTGAATTGATTACTCTCAATTAAGCATTGCAATTTCTATTTAAGCAATAATTGTGAAAGAAGAGAGGGATCTTCCTCTTGGAAGGAAGTTGGGGTTTGAGTACAAGAGGTTGAAGGCCTAAGAGATGAGGGAAGAGTTTAATTGTATGAAACATTTCATACTCAAGGACTTAGACATCCTAATGGTCAGATTGTGCATCTATGTATCTCATTTTTCTGTTTTATTTGAATGCAATGAAAATTTTTGCAATGCGTTGATTTTCCCAAAGATTCAGCTTCAATTATAGTGATGAGTTTACTCTTAATTACATGTTTCTTGTAAGTTGTATTTATGTTTTGATTCAGATTTAAATATGATTTTAGGTCTGAATATCTTCTTTGTGAATGTATGAGTTAACAAAATGTGAGACTTGTGCATTCATATATGTTCCATGTTCCTATGAATCTCACTATGCATTATTTATCTAGCTGTCAGTGTGAATGCCCCAAACTATATGAAGTGTTGTTGATCATTTGAGTATATTTTTGGAGGATTTTTACCATATCTTTATCATTTCAACCTGCTTGATCCACCTACCAATCAAAACAAATCATTGCAATGACTAAGATGTGCTAGGCATGCCCTCCCAACAATTAGAGAGCATCTTCTAGCACTAACACTTGGTTTGAATAAGACATAGTTGCAAGATATTGAGAGAGCTCATCATCTCTATTTGTTGAATGAGGTTAAAAACACACGATGTGTGTAAATAAGCACAAATTAGGCCTGCATCCCGTTAAAAATGGTATGTCATAGGAATGTGCATGCATTCTTGATGACAAACTTAAGTGGCAAGCTGAGTAGAGGTTCAAGCTTTGCCGGACTTATAGCTTCAGGAACACGTGCGCATTTCTGAGAAAGTGCAAGTGTTCATGCGAGTGCACATTCCTGTTGACCTTCTTGCCACTTTTTTGACCACCAACTTTATGCACACACCAAAAAATAGACATGAAAATATTGTTTGTCTGTATCATTTTAAGATAAACTGAGTGGCTAAAAATACCATCAAGTAATTAACAAAAAAAATAACAACATCAAGAAAAAAAGAAAAAAACTTTTTCTTTTGAATTTCTATAATCAATTAAATATAACACAAATGCTATTTAACATAAAAACTATTTAGATATGCTATTTAACATAAAAACTATTTAGATGGTTCTATCACTCTTATAATTTTATTTGGTTTCTTCATGAACAATGAAGTATCCACTCCAAAAGTTGAACATTTATGAAAGTTATTACCGGTTGAATTTCCAGAAATCTTAAATATTAAAAGCTTTATAGTTAGAAATTTGACATTAAATTTCTAACAATAGTTAAAGTGAACTCTTTCATTAATACAGCCACAACCCAACTTACCTAGACATCCGTGGCTGCCATGGCAAACAGAAGCCTTCTTGTGGTCCTGGCACAAAATTGTATCGTCATCCATATATGTACTATTTTTTGCAAAACACTGGCCAAACATTCTTGCCTTTTTATACCACTCCAAAGTGAAAGTCAATGCGAATATGTAAACAAATGCGCTTTATTTTATTTTTTAAATCCATTTTTAAATCAGTTTTGTATCAAGAGAAGTGGAAATCATGATACGTTTTAAAATTTTGAATTAACACTCAGATAACAAAATTCTCATAATTTATTCTGAACTACCTCTATTTTGACATGTTCAATATCTCATTTCATTACACGTATTTCATTTCTACATTTTAGATTTTTCTTACTAGTGAAAAGGATATTACTGGAATATGGTTCATGTCACTATAAATAAATAGGACATAGCTGCAAAGCAACCAATCTCTATTTTATTTTATTGGAATATGGTCCATATCACTATTAAAAATTTAAAAAGGATATTATTGGAATATGGTTCATGTCACTATAAATAGGACATAGCTGCAAAGCAACCCATCTCTAATTTATTTTATCGGAATATGGTCCATGTCACTATTAAAAATTAAAATTTTTTGTTTTTTCTTAATAGTAAAAGGAGATTAGTGAAAAGGTTCATGTCACTATAAATAGGACATTTTAAAATTTTTGTTTTTTTATTAATAGTAAAAGGAGATTAGTGAAAAGGTTAATGTCACTATAAATAGGACATAGCTGCAAAGAAACCAATCTTTATTTTATTGGAATATGGTCCAGTCTTTATTAAAAATTTAAAATTTTTTATATTTATAATATTATTTTTATTAATTATTAAAGATAATTTTTTCCATTTTTTTTTTTTTTTTTTCCAAACCGATTCGATCTCCAAGCGCCAGCCCTCAGCCAGTCAGCAGAAGTTTGTCAAGAAGATGGACTCCATACCCTCGGTAGCCCTTCCGGAAGAAGAAACTTGCAGAGCAGCTCTAAATCTCGCAGAGAAAGGTCTCATAGGTCAGTTCACCGGCCTCTGGCCCTCGCCAAAGTCGGTAGAGGAGTGGACTCAGAGGAATTGGAAGCCATTAATCAAGGAAGGAATCAGGAGCTACTTTGTAGGTAAAGGCTTCTTCGTCTTTGTCTTCGAAAGTGCAGAGGATAGAAGCCTCATATTCAGAAACGGACCCTATTTTATGGGCCCCCAAGGATTATATCTCAATAAATGGTCGCCAGATTTTGACCCAGCCCAGGATGTCCCAACTGCTATTCCGGTGTGGGTGCGTCTCCCCCACCTTCCCCTCCATTGCTGGAACCCGAAGTCTCTCCAAATCATCGGCAACGGATTAGGGAAATACATTGATCAGGCAGCCAAAAAAGATCAATATTCCTGTGCTCGTATCCGTGTCGAAGTCGATTCGGAGGAGGGCCTGCCAGAAGCCATTAAGCTAATAGTTGCAGGATGGACGCATGTTCAAGAACTGGACTATGAACAAATCCCATTCAAATGCAGGCACTGTCACGACTATGGGAACTTCGCCAAACATTGCAAGAAAAAGCTGGAAGAACAGACAGACAGCCAGAGTGGAGAGCAGTGAACACTAAAACAAAAATCCAGCAATCAAAGGAAAAGCACAGGAAAAGGCAGGCCGAATGAGGGACCAAGCAGCTCCAATCCCACCCAAGAAAAGAGCTCAAATAGCAAAGAACCCAGCCAGAACAAGATATCCACAATACCCCCCGAGATATTGGAACAAAGTGCCCCTCCTCACTCGAACAAAGAAGATAAAGAAGTTGAGGAAGTGACTCACCTGGAAGTTCCCCAAGGTAGCCCTTCAAACCCCACATACGCAGAAGTAACAAGGAAAAAATCAGCAGAAAGCTCCGACTCCTCGGAGGAGGAAAATTTCGAGCAACCTACAAAGAAAGTCGGCAGGAAATCCCGCAGAGAAGCAAGGGAAGAGGAGGCGGAAAGGCTCAAAACACAAGGAAGCCAGCCTACACTAGAGATGTCTATTGGGAGAAACTCCAGGAACAGGCCCCCAAAGGGAGGCCCCCATCCCTCCGCTGGTAAATAATGCGCCTTGTCTCTTGGAACTGCAGAGGTCTAGGTAACCCCATGAAAGCAGAAGCGGTGAAGGATTTGCTCAAAATAGAGCCCTCAGACATTCTAATGATCCAAGAGACCAAGATAGAGGGGAAAACCCTCTTAGACATCAGCAAGAAGAAATGGAAGAAAAGTGCAGGCATAACAATCAGCTCAAGAGGCTCATCCGGAGGGCTTGCAACACTCTGGGCAGAGGAGCTTTTCCAGCTGACCAATTCTCACGAAACGCAGCATTGGATATTCACGGAGCTAACACACTGCACAAGTAAGCTGACCATTTCCCTCTTTAATCTTTATGTCCCTGTCTTGTATTCTGAGAAAAGAGCTTGCTGGAACACTCTCAATGAATTTTTAGACCATCATTCCCCTAGCAACATCATTCTTGCGGGGGATTTAAACATTGTCTTAAAACCCAAAGAGAAGAGGGGAGGTATTGATAGTAGAGACACCATGCTCCCTATGGTCGAAACCCTCATACAACAATGGAACCTCCTTGATTTCAGTCCGCCGAAAGGGCTTTACACATGGTCCAACAATAGAGTGGGAGCGGAACATATTTCAGCCCGTCTGGATAGATATCTTGTTCAAGATACCCTGATGATGAGTAAGAAAATAATTAGCACCAAAATTCTGCCGAAGTTGACCTCCGATCACAAACCAATTCAGCTCATTCTGGAAGATGAAGAAGACCTTGGTCCAATTCCCTTCCGTTTCATCCCTCTTTGGGTTGAAAAGGACGGATTCTTTGACACAGTGAAAGTTGCCTGGGGTAAATCCTTCTCAGGGTCCTCCAGCTATGTATGGGAACAAAAACTCAAAGCCACAAAGCAAGCTTTGAAGAGATGGATAAAGAACCCAGATCCTAACCCAAACAGTCAAAGAAAAGAAATAGTTCAGACCTTAGAAGCACTGCAGACTGAAATGGAAAACAGAGAGGTCACACCAATGCTGCTCAATGACGAAGTTAAAACTCAGTGCTCTACATTCCGAGCCTTCCGAATGGAGGAAGAATACTGGAGAATCAAGTCTCGAAGTCTGTGGTTGAAGGCAGGCGATCGCAATACCTCCTTCTTCCATCGCCAATATAGAGCAAGGCTCTCAAAAAACCATATCTCAGAAATTACAACTGCAGAGGGGCAGACCTGCAAAAGCTTCAGCCAGGTAAAAGAGGCAGCGGAAGCTCACTTTAAAAAGCTTTACACAGCAGATCCCCAAAACAGCGAGGAAGAAATTGCTGAACTCCTTGAAAACATCCCTCTCCTGATCAGCCCTGAAGACAATGTCATCCTCACAAAGCCCATCACTGAACAGGAAATCATAAAAATAATTTGGTCCATGGAATCGAACAAGGCCCCTGGGCCTGATGGATTTTCAATTCTCTTCTACAAGACCTGCTGGGACATCATTAAAGTTGACCTCATAAAGATGGTGCAAGGATTCATGAGAAAAGCCAAAATAGGAGGAGGAACCAACTCCACCTATCTCGCCCTCATCCCCAAAGAAACCAACCCTGAAACCTTCTCCAGATTTAGACCAATTTCGCTTTGCAACGCCTCCTACAAAATTCTGGCAAAGCTTCTAGCCAACAGGATCAAACCTTTTCTCAACAGGCTGATATCTAGCAACCAAGGTGGCTTTGTCGAAGGTAGGCATATCCTGGACAATGTCATCCTAGTCCAAGAGACAATTCACTCCAGCAAGCAGCGAAAAGAAAAAGGCATGTTAATAAAACTCGACATGGCTAATGCCTTCGACCGTGTCAACCGAGCCTTCCTCTACAAAGTCCTACATGCGTATGGTTTCTCCTCCCACTTCGTCAACCTAATTACAGCCTGCACTGCCAATCCCTAGATTGCCCCTCTCGTCAATGGCCATCCTTCTTCTTTCTTTCAAGCCCAAAGAGGCCTAAGGCAAGGATGCCCACTCTCTCCTTTCCTGTACATTCTGATGGCAGATTCCCTAAGTAGAAAATTAACAGCTGCACAAGCAACAGGCTCCCTTCCAGGATTAAAACCCTCCTCTTCCTTGCCTTCCCAGAACCACTCATTGTTTGCTGATGACTCTCTCCTTCTGGGCGATGCCTCTGTTCAGATAGCCAAGGAATTTGACTCAGTCTTAAAGAAATACTGTAGGGCCTCTGGTGCATTAATCAATGAAGGGAAGAGTGCTATTTATGGGTGGAACATTGGTCAGAGAGAACTCACAGGTATCTCCAGCATCCTCGGCTTCACAGGTCATGCCCATTGGGAGAAGATAAACTACCTCGGGCTTCCAATTACTAACAGCTGCAACAAAAGATCGCTGTGGTCAGGTATCATAAGCAAAATCAAATCGAAAATCTCTGCATGGGGAGGCTATTGGCTCACCAAGGGAGGCAAAGTCGTCCTGATAAAAGCAGTGTTAGCAGCGCTCCCAATTTATCAAGTTGTCTTCATTCTTGCCCCCAAAAGCGTGACAGACCAAATCTCTAAGCTGCTCCGTGAGTTTCTTTGGCAGGGGGGGAAAGGGAACCTTCATAAATTCCACCTGGTCAGATGGGAAACGGTCAAGCATCCAATCGCTGAGGGAGGTCTTCATATACGCGATCCAGCGATGGTAAACCAGGCTTTTGGAGGAAAAATCGTGTGGAACCTTTTCACACACCCTCAGCATCCGGTCAGCGTAATTCTGAAGGCGAAGTATGCGCCCCACGTCCAAACCAGAAATCTGCACGCAAGCCACACCCGATTCAGCTCGCAGGTTTGGAGACTCTGCAACAAGAGCTTAAATTTCGTTAAAGAAAAAGCGTATAGGATCCCAGGCAACGGGAAACATACCAAATTGTGGAAAGACCGAATCATGGACAGAGACCCCCTTAAAGACAACGATGAAATCACTGATTTGAAAGAGTGGCTGGAGAGGGCAGGGATAAACAGTGTTTATGACTTATCCAAATGGGACAGTCATGATGACTGGAAAGGGTGGGACTTTTACGGAGTCCCAGATCGCTTAAAACAGCAACAAGGCACTCTAGAAGAGCTGTTGGAAGATGCGGCCCCAGTAAACAGGACCTCGAAAGATAGCTGGGGGTGGGGGAGATCTGGAAACTACACAATTTCAGAAGCTTATAATGCGATACAACCAGTTAGGAATTGCAGTCAACCTCCAGAATTTTGGAGGAGAGTTTGGGATCCGCTAGCTCTACCTAAGGTGAATTTCTTCTTCTGGACATTGGTTCACAACAAGCTGTTAACGAGAGAAAATTTGGAAAAAAGAAGCATTGCTGGACCGCACAGATGTGAACTGTGCAGGAGTAACAAAGAGACATCTAAGCATCTCTTCATGGACTGCAATTTTGCCAAAGAAGTCTGGAGCCTCATGCTGCAAGATTTAAACAGCTCAGTCCCTCAATGTAACTCTGTAGCAGATTTATTTGTAGCCTGGAACCAGTGCTACCCAAAAACAATCCCCAACAAATCAATTTGGAGGCAAGTTTGGAATGCTATCCCCAAATATGTTTGCTGGCAGATTTGGCTTACTAGGAATGACCGTATCTTCAATGCAAAGCAGCAAGCTCCTCTTTTGACAGTAGCAAAGGCCAAGGCCTTCCTCTTGGAAGTAGCTCAATTTCACTTTGCAGATAGTGCTCTCCTGCTCCCTGAGGAAGAGAGGTGGATGGGCCCCCTTTCTCCACATCCTCGGGCACAACTCTCAACCCCTCAAGCGCTGAATCCGGTTTGGAGGAAAAGAGATTCCGAAGCAACCTTTCAAGAATGGTGGAGACAACAACAAATCACCATGATATTCTTCGACGGTGCTTCTAAAGGCAACCCTGAGACAGCAGGAGCGGGAGGAGCCATATACGACAAGAACGGGACAAGAAGGGACAGTTTTAGTTGGGGTCTCGGTCAGAAAACCAACAACCAAGCAGAGATCCAAGGCCTGCTCAAAGCTTGCCAAATAGCCAGAGACAGAGGATACAAAGACTTCCAAGCCTTTGGAGACTCAGAGATCCTCATAAAAAACTTAAACTCGGATACTTTGTTCACCAATGCGAGTCTCAACAAAACTCTGAGAAGACTGAAGAGAGTTCTGCTCAACTTTGACTCCTACAAATTCTTTCACATTCTCAGAACTTCAAATAATGAAGCCGATCAACTGGCAAACAAAGGATGCACTCTCCGGAAAGGGCAGTTTCTTCTAAATGATGAAGCATCTCTCCATCCTTGTAACTCTTGAGTAATCTGTGTCTAGAATTGGTGTGAGGTCCAATTTAGAAGCTTTGTAATGCTGGCATCTTTGGCGGAAGATGCTGGAACACAGATGCTGGAACACAGAAGCTGAAACACTGTGCTGAAAGTGTTGGATCTTATGCTGAAACACGGTGTTGCAGCAGCTGAAATTAAGAGATGTTTCTTATGCTGAAACACAGAGCTGGAATAGTTGCTGAATCACAGTTTGTTTCATATGCTGAAACACAGTTTTGTCACATATGCAGAAACACAACTCTGCTAAAAACGCTGAATCACAGCGCTGGAATAGATGTCGAATCTCAATGTTGGAATTTATGTTGAAACAGCGATGGCTCTTATGCTGAATCAGTGATGCAACACTCTTTGTAACTGAAATTGTGGCTCTGCCACCCCTCTAATAAAAATTTATAACTGTTTTCGTTAAAAAAAAGATAATTTTTTCCAAGATTTTGATATTTATGATAATATTTTTATTATTTATTTATTGTTGAAAGTAATTTTGATCTATTTATTTTATATTTTATGAATTTTTGAAAAAATAATTTTATGATCTAATAACATAAACATAATTGAAAATAATAAAACTATTAATTTTTTTTTTAAATATTAAAATAATAATTAGATAATGTAATTGTTTTAGAATGACATCAACATAGTTTATTAAATAAAATAATGTAATAGTTTAATGGGGCTGCCTCTCTATAACAATGTTAAAAGTTCAAATGTTTAATAAATATTTAAAATATTAATTAGATAGTATAATTTTTTTATAATGACATCATCATAATTTATTAAATAGAGTAATGTAATAGTTTAATGGGGCTTCCACTCTTTATAACAATCTTAAATTTCAAATGTTTAATAAATATTTAGAATGTATATTATGTTATTGTGAATACTTCTCTTTTAGAAAAAATTTAGGACAATAGTTATAAAAAAATTAGGACAATAGTTATATATAGTCCAAAGTGTTTATCTTAGAAATGTTTTGGGACAATAGTTATATGCAGTCCAAAGTGAAAAATTAAAGTAATTATAAAACACTTGAAACTTGTAATAATATATTACTTATGTGTAAAATTGTTTACAAAAGTTAATGTGCGTATGTGTATATATATATATATATATATATATATATATATGATGATGATGATGATGTTTAATCTCCAACCAAAGATCACTAAAGTTTTATATGGAGCACATTCTAGGAGAAATTGTTAGGGCATTCTAGGAGAAGGTGTTTTTCATCTTCAACCCTCTCAATGCCCACTTTTACTATAAATTTCATGAGAATTAGTTCGTATTTTAGCAATAATGATTCTCTTATTTATGCTAGTCAAAACAAAAAGACACTTTTGATTTCCAAGGTTAGGGTTAACCACCTCCTTATAATATCTTAATTTTCTTTTATCCTCTAATTCTTTATCACACCATAGAGTCTCCTTAAATTTACGATATTTTAATATCATCGATATTCTCCAAAATAATGTATTAATAATAACACATATTATAGATATTAATATTAAAAACAAAGATCCATGGTCAAATCTCCCATCAACTAGGTGAAACTATTAATCTTTACAAAATTTCTACCAAATTTTGAAAAGAATTTTCCAAAAAAATATTGAGTTTACACACTGATTAACTTAGTTATTTATTTCCCCGGATGGGGTGACAAGTACATGGAAGTGGGAGCCAGGAGGCGCCATGCAACATAGGGAGATATTAATCCCTAGGGAAATATTAATCCCTGTCACCAACCTCCCATCCCCCGAGCTCGAATGACCCAAATTCACTACAACTCAATGGAAATGCACTAGGAACTCCAAGTAAAATTAAGGGATCCATGCACGAAACTAGCTCGGTGTACCTGCATCGGGCTTGTAGACACCTCAGCCTTCATGTCTCCCTCCCACATCCACTCGCAAGGTTTTATGGAAGCTAGGATGTTAGATTGTTCTCTCATTCCTCTTTGGAATTTTGCTTGTCTGCTCCTCAACCTTATTTGGATCTCCCACAACCTTTTCACTATGTGATTTCCCATGCCTTATTTGGTTATGTTCATCCAAGATCGCTACATGCCCAGTCAGCGAGCCAAGTACAGGCGAGGCCAATTGTATTACAGTGTCTACACCAGACGCAATCATCTCCCCCCTTCCTAGCTCGCCCTCATTATCACCATTCGCCTCAGGAAAAACCATCCCCTCACTCCAATTCCCACCATTGACCTTGGTAGAAGCCCTTTCATGGAAGAAATGTCCCCTCTGGTGAATTTTTCCCCTCCACTCAGCCGTAGCCATGAAATTAACCCTCCAGTATCCCACTCTCTAGACCACTTCTATGGCACTAGTTCTTGTGTGGTGGAAGAAGAGATTCTTCCAAGTTGGCAAGTGGCCACTCCTTTGAAAGAAATGGCAATGGTGGACACATAACGGGATGCAGTGGACATAGTGGATGCAAGGGACGCAGTTGATGCAGTGGACGCAGCGAAATAAATGGAAACAGTTATGACGAAGGAACCACCTCATCCAACCCCAATTTTATTTGTAGAGGAGCACCTTTAGCTCATCTTCGAGCTGCGGAAAAAAAATGGATGAACGTGCCCGTATCCAGAACTTCTTGGGATAGTGCTTGGACCTCTTGATGGACGTGATGACGGCTACTCCAGATAACAAATGATGTCCAACCTATGGACAATTATTTGTCCCAGCCTACAATACCCAGGGACGGCCGAGTCCAAGCTAGCTCTCTCAGGTTTTATGGTTTCTTTTTTCTTTAGTCAATTTTGTAGAGAATTAAAATTCTCTGTCAAGCTATGTAAGATAGTTGGCCATGGCCACTACATAGTAGAACATTCTGATCTTTCTTGTCAGAATCGTTTTTAGTTACAGTCACAGATATGCTTGATGGCCACCTGTCCTGGTTTCTCTGCTGTGGTGGGACAGGTGGCACACTCTTATTTTCGTATTGACACATAAATATGTGAATATCATATAGTGCTCTTTTATTTACACAAAAAAAACTTAGTTATTTATTTAGATAATATTCCAATTAGTTATTTATTTAGATAATATTTCAAATGAAGAGTGTTAATAAATTGGTTGTTGAATGAATGAGGGTCTACTTATTGTAGTTTTTAGATATGGCCTAAGTAATTGAACATATAACCTATAGGAAAACCTTAAAATTAACACAATACAACAAGATTTAAATGTTTGGCATGATTTAAATAGGCTGGTGAGCCAGGTTGTTATAGGCCAAAAGGATTATGAGATGCTAAAGATCAATAAACATGTTTTTGTAATATGTAAACACTCATATTATTATTAATAAAGTACATTACAAACAAACCCACAAATAAGTATGGGATGTCAAACTCCACTGGAAAGAGAAACGAGGCTAAGAATCTAGGAAGAGGCTAAAGTAGAGGGATTATTCCTAATGGAATATTATATTAATATTTCTTAAAGCTAAAATAATGAATATGAATATATCCTAGATTCTAAAATATGTTATCCATGTAAATAAATAGAGTATATAATAAAACATTGCAATAGCCATAAAAGAAAATAGATAGAACTCTTTAATATTTTGGGTTTTTCACATAAACACAATTTGTTAAAAAGACTAACAACTACAGTGAAAATATAATTTAAAATATATAACAGAATAGCTTGGATAGTGAAAATATAAATAAAATTTATATTATAATATAATAACAACTATAGTGAAAATATAATTTAAAATATATAACAAAATAGCTTGGATAGTGAAAATATAAATAAAATTTATATTATAATATAATGGCTTCAATTTTTAACCAATTCTAATAAAACTTTGACATGCATTGATAAGAGAAGCCTCTTTCACAAACATCACAACTTGAAACAATATCACTTCACAACCTAAATAAAATAATCTGATGAAATGCATGAAGGTAACTTGTAAAATTGGATGCATGTATGGTCGCCAATGGTGATTGTTAGAATTGTAAAAGTGGAAAACACAATTCACATATGATTAATTAACAATCACATAGATGAGGAACATAGGGATTTCACATGGTTCACCCAAACATTGGGCTACATCCACCAAGCATAGGCATCAATTGTCTTATTATTCAGATCATGGAGATTACAACAAACTTGCAAGTTCTCACTCTGTCTGTCTCACTTGTCTCTACTGGCTTACATGGATTTATACATTCACACAAGAAACTGATTATTAAATTCAATCCCTATCCATATTCTAACTTGGTCTATTTAGTTTCAACCAACGCAGAATAATAAGATCCAAATCCATCATTGGAGGAATTTGTTGTCACCAAATTCCAACAATCTCCTCCTTGAAAAAAATTAACCTGATACCTTTCTCCTTCCTTTTGTTCATCACCTTTTTTGCAATCCAAGAGAAGCTAAGCACCATGACAACTTCTCTAATAAAACTGGTTTCATGATCTCGTCTATGTGACTTGTAGGAGTTTGGATTTCCTGAGGGGTCACTCCACCTCCAACATGTCTTCCACAATTGTGTTGTGAGACATATTTAGTGAAATATTTCCTTCTATCCAAGACACTTGTAAAATATACATTACAATTATCACAGACTATCTCAGTGTAACCATTATAAGTGATATTTGTGCTTCTCAAACACTGAAGCACCCATTTCACTACAACACATGAATCTGTCATGTATCTAACAACATCATTAGCATGTGAAACATATGATCTTAACCATTTCATCACATACAAAAGACCTCCTACTTAAATTACACGAGACATAACCATTTCTTATTTATAGATAGGACCTATGATTGAAGAAAACTTATAATGGAAAGCAAGAGGGATAAAAACTGGTTTTACAATGTTCATATTGAACTCCAACCATAGCTTACCATTACCATATTTGTATACTTCCATACCCATAATTTGTTTTACTCCTCCTTGATCCCTCATCTGAATTGTCCTGTCCATCTGAGTCATTTTCTTACTGATTTTATCCATGCTTCGGCTTGCATAGAGCATATCATCATCAAATAACATCAAGACTGTGAATGTACTATAAACTGTATAGTCATTCCTACCCTTTGAAAAATTATGACTCACTATGAAGGATTCAAACCTCTTGTATATTTGCCTTGGTACCATTAGGTCATACAATGAATTCTCTAGCATGCAAACAAATTTACCATTGTGATCTTGAATCAACCCTTTTGGTTGTTCCATACATACTATATCTTTGTCAATGATGACCTTTTGAGAAGTAGGATCCCACACACAACATCCCTTTATACCACCATCATAACTTGTAGAGATATAAAACAAGTTGGAATTCAGAAACAAAAATTTTAAGTCTAGAAATGATTTACCTCTTACCAGTACCTGCAATTCTTTCTTTATCTTATGACCTTGATGCTTCTTCCATAAAAAAGAAGATACATATGTCACTTCAGATGATACTTTAGTACTCCCTTTCAGTTTATAAAGGTTATCAACCTTTGTTGCCTTCATCACTAATAAACTACCTTTCGACAGTGTGAGTGCTCCACCTTGACTTGTATACTTATATCCACAAGAATCCAACACTCCCAATGAAATCAAATTTTATTTAAGCTCAAGTACATATCTAACATCCGTTAATTCCCTAACAATAACATCGAACATCCTGATTCTAATACTGCCAACCAAAACAATTTTACATGGGATACCATTTCCCATAAACACTACACCCTCATCAACATATTGGTAAGAAATGAACTAATTTGTATGTGAGCACATGTGATGGGAGGCACCTGAATCTAACTTCCATTCTTCTTGATATTGTAAATTACTAGAAACACATAAAACTTGATCAATCATACCTGAATTTGTTATAGCCAAATTTGCTTCCTTCGTAGAGTTTTCCTTAGATTCCTTTCTCTTCCAACAATCTTTCTTAAGATGTCTTCTTTTTCCACAGTACCAACATTTTTCTTTACCCTTTCTATGTCTTGACTTAGATTGAGAAAAATTTCTCTCATTCTTCTCTTTAGTTTGACCTCTGAACATCATCACCTCTGAAGTTGAGGTTTCTTGACTAGATTTTCTCATCATCTCCTCATCCAACAAAGCTCCCACAACAGAGTCATAATCTAAAACATCTATTGAGCTAAAGCTAATGGAGATGACTAGATTATCCCAAGACTCAGGCAACGAACACAATAGTGTAATAGCCTTATCTCCATCTTCAAATTTAACTTCCATACTAGTCAATTGAACTATAAGGGTATTGAAGGTATTTAAATGGTCAGCAACTTAGTACCTTCTTTCATCCGCAAACTGTACAATTGTCTCTTCAAGTAGATCCTGCTCGTCAAGGATTTTGTCATGTATAGACTTTCCAACTTGTTCCATAAGCCCGATGTTGTATCCTCTCCTACAATATTAAACAAAACATCATCCACCAGACATAAACAAATGGTACTAAGAGATTTTGCATCCAGATCTTCCCATTCCTCATTTTTCATGGTTGTTGGTTTCTTTGACTTGCCTACCAATGCTTTTTGCAACCCTTGTTGCACGAGTAAATCTCGCATCTTGAGATTTCAGAGCTCAAAGTTGTTTTTACCACTGAACTTTTCAACTTCAAACTTTGAATTCTGCATCTTAACCATTAACATTAAAAACTCCTAATATCCATTGCTTATAAAAAAAAACCCAAAACCCTTTAAAAGATAATGTGGAAAAATAATGATTTAAGTTCGTGAGATCGGAAGA
>CBVK0100603755.1:0-16575 GCA_900067695.1 Picea abies | reverse complement strand
GATAATTTATGTTTCACTTGATTGTTTGAATTTAATTGAGCAATTATAGTGACCAACACCCCTGTTTCTACAAGTTTTTACTCTACATTTCCGCATGTTCCACATGATCCTGTTGGGACATCTTCTCACTCGAGAATGTAGACCCCTACTGGCCAAACACAACCAGCTGGAGGGAAACTGCCATCTAACAAATTGTTTCCTCCTGGAGGACTATCTTTCCATGGTGGGCCTACCCTTCCTGGGGGACAACCCCCTATTCATGCTCCCCCTCGAGGGCAACCTCCGTTTTTTCAGTCAAACCTCTGTCATAAATCCACCGCTGATAGGGGGGAAACCCTCGTTTATTGGAAACCCTTCACAATCCTAGGGAGTATATTTAGGAGGCACTTTTACCCAACCCCACATTGGGGGGCACTTGCATAATAACCCACTAGGAGGAGTATCCAATCTTTTCCCTTCCGGAACATCTTACAGGCAATCTTATCCGGGCAGCATCCCGAACACCACCTGGAGTTCTCCGGAACCACAGTCTTATCCTCCTCCTAGGCCTCATGTGTATTCACCTCCAGGATATACTCCTTACTATTCTCAAGGGAAAAATGTTTATCCTCCTCACGGGAAAATACATCACCTAGACTATAATGTTCAGAACCCACCAGGTTATGCCCATGTTTCTCATGCATCATCGAATCCTTCTTATTCTGGCCAGCAACAACTATATGTAGGAGGACCTACTGGTTACAACTATCCACCTAACCCAGTCTATGGTCCTACTGGTGCTCCTATGTCGCACCAGTATTATTCGCACATTAACCGACAGCTACCTTTCCTTGCGACTCTGGATCTCCCAGACTTGTCTCGGTTAACTAATGATCCTATTTCTCATTCACCGGTTTGGCCAGTCATTCCAGCTAAACTTCCTTCTAATATTCCAAAATTTGACGGAAACCCTGGCGAAGATCTAAACAACCATGTGATGACTTTCCATTTGTGGTGTTCATCAAACTCCCTCATGGATTATTCTATACGTTTACGTCTTTTCCAGCGAACACTTATCGGTTCAGCAACAAAGTGGTACATTGAACTACCACGTGATTTTTTTCATGATTTCAATTCACTTGCCATGTCTTTCCTCACGCACTTTCAACTGCCTATTCTCTACAAGACGGGTACTGAACTCTTGACCTCCCTTCATCAAACTAACTCTGTGCATATCTCTGACCATATTCATGAGTGGAGGCGACGATGAAGGATGATCAAGGCAATCTTTCCTGACATTCTCTTAGCAGAATGGTTTACTAAATCACTGTTACCCCTTATTTCTCGCAATGTCACTATGGGTGGTGCGGTCACAGAGGAACAAGCCATTTTCTCATGGTGAAAGGGGAATAAAAAAAGGGAGAATCACACCAAACTTATGATCTTATAAGTGGTGTTGGAACAAAGATGATTTGGAAGCAAGAGACCTATGATCTCATAGGAAGCAATTGGTGAAGCTATCATCATTCAGATCGTGGATCTTTTGAGCAAGGGGTAGACAAGGAGGACTTGACGACACTGTTGCAATCCATCTACGGCTGTAAGTAATGTTTTATCCTCATTAATATAATTTGATTGGCCTGTTTCTTTCTAATTCATGTTCAATCTCACATGAATTTGTCTCTTTAGTAGATAGACCTATTTCGGACTAATCTTGATAGAGTAGGAAGTGGTCATACTTTGTTTGTCTACAAAGCTTATCGAGGAGCGAAAGATTGGAGCTCAATTCAGAGCATGCAGGGAAAAACATCGGTAAAAGGTGCTTCTCTTCTCCTTCCTCCTCACACACTAGTCCACCTAGATCTAAAAGGAATTCAGTCACCATGATAATCACTTTCTGTCTTAGATTTAAGAGTCTAGCTCTTTGAGGAGATCTACCTGTCTGCAGGGAGATTTTCCTTCAACAGTTAGGGTCTAATGCCAAAATTTGTATTCCTCAGATACACCTTTCCAACGGGATATCATGCGCCTAAAACGGAGATCGTATGTAAAATTTATGACCCTAGGAATTTGATGTACTAATTACCCAAATGGGGCCCACATGACTTTTGGCACTTCATCTCCTAGGGTTAGGTTTTTGGATGTACAAGGTTTTTTAAATTCTTGTTCATTGTAAAAATTCCTTCAAAGCCTCATTGTAATCATATTATTTTGAATGAGCGTAGTCATCACATCTCTTCTCAGAGATAAAGCAAGCTTGTTTTCCATTTCATTTTACAGTTTCAGCTTATTTCCTTATTGAATAGAAACCAGTTTTATTGTATATCTTTTATTCTATGTTAAGAATATTTTTATAATAATTTGTATTCATTTCATTCTACTCATAAAATCTAGATTAGTGGTATCAGAGTAGCTTGCTCCTTGTCGTTCTTAATGCATGTCCCCGACAAGGTCAGGGTACAAAGAATTGGGTCTCGAGCTTGTTTCTCTTAAGGACAAAATCTCTTGCATGCCCAAATGACCTCTCATGGCAAGAGAAAATAAAGACGATGCGACAAGAGATCCTTTCAAAATGTTGCTCCAGGAATCCCTCATGCAGTAGAGGAACGAGATGATGGATATTTTTGTGCAAATCCTTAAGAGACTACCAACAAGCGACACATATTCCTCAAATGGAGGCGTCGCCCCCTTCAAGGTACAAATAAACTTAGATATTCCTATATTTGAAGGTAAGAAAGACACAGATGTTGTAGAAAAATGGTTGAATCTTCTAGAAGGGTATTTATCTGTCCATATCTTCTTGAATAGAGAAAAGAATACTTTTTCACTCATCAAAGTCATTCCCCATGTCAAAGATTGGTGGGAAACTTTCTATGAGCAAAAGAAAACAGAGGAACCCTCATTATTTATAGTCGTGTTCAACTGGGAGTCCTTCAAGTATGATATAAAGGAACAATACTACCATGTTGGAAGTTATGATGACATGTACACAAAATGGACCACACTGTGGCAGGAAAGAGACCAAGCAATGCCTGAGTTCACAAATATCTTCCATACCTTGTGCACCAAGATGGGTATCAAAGATTTTGAGCGACATCTAGTGGTAAAGTATCGCGGTGCTCTGCATATATACATACATGTTGAAATGGATTTTTTGTACATCTCATCCTTGGGTGTGGCCTACCGATATGTCGTCAAAATTGAGCAGAAGCAAAAACAAAAGATGCGGAAATTTGGGCCTGGGAACACCTCACAGCAAAAGACAGGAAAGGGTGGCCCCAACCCACAAAAAAAAGGACAGAAAAAAAATGGACAACCTTAGGAAAACCAGTCCAATCCATAAGAAAAGAAGGACACCAGAAAGACAAAGAAAGATATCAGGAAGTGGTGCGACTTCCATAAGATCCCCTAGAATAACACTGATGATTTCTTCTCAAAGCAGTTGCAGGTGGCTGAGTTGAAAGATTCTGAATTAGATGCGGATTCTGAATCTAATTCAGAACCAAAAAGGGGGAGACAGATCATTGATGCAAAACCCAGTGCTATTGTTGCTACCACCAAGCTCCATCTCGGTGAACCAAACAAGCTAGAGGAAGGAGAGAAACTTTTTCATTCACAGATGTGGGTGAAGGGTACCCCGCTTCACTTCATCATTGATAGCGGTATCTAGAAGAAGATCATCTCAGTAGAGGTTTTCAAGCAACTCACCCTACCGACAATGCCGCACCCACAGCCATACACCATTGGATGGCTCCACTAAGGAAGAGACATCAGCGTCAACGAACAATGTCGTATGTCATACGACATCAAGCCCTTCAAAGACGAGGTATTGTGTGATGTTTCCCCTCTCTAAGTTTGAAATGTTCTTTTGGGCCAACCATATTTATGGAAATGTCATGTTTTATATGAGTCTAGGCCTCGCAATGTTATTATTACTTTGAACAAGAAATTGTATAGGATACTCGAGGTAGTCCCACCTAGTGTTATTTCCTTGATCTCTTCCAAGCAATGCAGGAAGGTCATCTCTCAAACGGGGAAGTTTTTCTTCTTCGTGATTCGCTCTCAGAATGAACAAAATATAGTAGCCACATCTAGGGTATCTGTGATCAACCTCTCCACACAACAGAATCAAGTGGATAAGGTCATGGAAGAATACTTGAATATCTTCTTCTCACCTATCGGGGTACCTCTGCACTATCAGGTCAAGCACCCCATCGATCTGACCCTCTATGCACTGCTGCCCAATGAGCCAGTCTACCCTCAATCTCTATTAGAGAATGAGGAGATCAAGTGGTAGATCCAATAAATTCTCCAAAAATGGAACATCCATCCCATCTCATCGCCTTGTGGGAGCCCAATCATGCTAGTATAGAAGAAATATGGAACCTGGCGACTCTGCATTGATTATCAGGCCCTGAATAAAATCACAGTCAGAAATCGGTACATGATTCCCCGAATCGACAACCTCCTTGATCAGCTCATGGGGGCCAAATACTTTAGTAATATTGATCTAAAGTCTGGCAACCACCAAGTCTCAATAGAATAGACAGATGTATGGAAGACCGCCTTCAATTCAAAGGAAGGTATTTTCGAATGGTTGGTCATGCCCTTTGGATTGAAAAATACTCCAGCCACATTCATGAAGATGATGGATGATATCCTAATACCATTCACCAATAATTTTGTAGAGGTGTATCTAGATGACATCCTCATTTACAGCAAGACCTAAGCAGAACACTTGCAGCAAATTCAACAGGTTCTGCACACCCTGTGGCAGCACAAGCTATATGTCAACTTGGAAAAATTCTCCTTTGGCATGGACAAGGTCCATTACCAGGGCTACATCATTTATCAGCATGGCGTACAAGTGGATTCATCCAAGATCCAAGTAATTCATGACTGGCCAGCCCCAACCACACTCACTGAGCTTCAGAGCTTCTTGGGCTTTGCCA
Organism: Picea abies; assembly: GCA_900067695.1. Classification (NCBI taxonomy): domain Eukaryota; kingdom Viridiplantae; phylum Streptophyta; class Pinopsida; order Pinales; family Pinaceae; genus Picea; species Picea abies. The sequence goes on along the minus strand of CBVK0100603755.1, from coordinate 11,644 downwards.
ATTTCTACCGCAGGTTCATGTTGGGATTCTCCCATATTGCATGGGCCCTTAGCCAAGTAACCAAAGGTGGTGGTAAGGATAAATTTGTGTGGGGTTGGTCCCAACAACAAGCATTCGATGATTTGAAGAAGCGCTTGTTCTCAGCGCCAGTACTTTCACTACTAGACCTGCAGCAGCCCTTTGATATCAAGACAAATGCTTTAGACTATACGGTGGGCGTCATTCTCACTCAACACAGTAACCCCATGGCCTATCATAGTAATAAAATATCATATGTTGTTTGTAAGTACCCTACTTACAACAAATAAATGTAATCCATTATGCAGGCCTTCCGTTAGTGGAGACATTACATTCTTGGGAGGGAGACAATCATCCACACTAATCATAAGCCATTGCAGTTCATGCAGACTCAAGGAAAATTGCAAAATGACCACCATCAGAAGTGGTCCACATACTTGCAGCAATTCCACCTCAACATCAAGTATAAAACAAAAAGCGCCAAATGCATTGGTGATTTCCTCAGCAGATCGCCAGTCACAGAACTCTCCATGGTGCTAGACTCTTATGGTCATGAGACCTCTATATGGCCCCAACTCTATGAGACAGGCCTGGAATTCACCACCACCTACCAAATGCTGGTCACAAATGCAGTTGTTGTTAATTTCCATCTCCATGATGGGTCGATGTGTTTTCTAGGGCATATCTGCGTTCCATAAAGAGAGTGAGTGAAGATGATCTGGGAATACCACTAAAGTTAGGTGGCAGGACACTTCGGCATTGAAAAGACAATGGAAATGTTGCAAAAAAAATTCTATTGGCTGAAACTTCGACAGGAGGTCAGCAAGTATATTAGGTCTCGCATTGCCTGCATTATTTCCAAACCGACTACTAAGAAACAGGGCATGTACACCCCGCTTCCTACTCCTGAAAGGCCATGGGAATCCATCTCAATGGACTACATGTCGGGCCTCCCATCCACCAAGTGGGTAAATGAATGTGTTTTTTTGGTTGTTGATCATTTTTCTAAGATGGCAATTATGGTTACCTGCAAGAAGAGCATCACAGCAGAGGGCACTTCCAAGCTATTATTTGAACATGTCTAGGTACATTTTGGAATCCCACAAACCATTGTCTCAAATCAGGAGAGTCAATTTCTCAGCACATTTTGGTCAAGCCTCTAGTCACTGTTGGATACCAAGCTCACCAAATCCATGGCCTTCCAACCCCAGAAAGATGGACAAACTGAGGTCATAAATCGAATAATCGTGTATATCTTGTGCATGTATAATTCCAAGCACCCTCTCACATGGGATGAGAGTCTTCCCTATGTTCAGCATAGCTACAACTGAGCCCTTCATAGCTCAACCAGACACATCCCCTTTCAAGTGGGGTTTGGATTCCAACCATTGGGTCTCATATATGTTTCACTACCCCTTGCAGTCAGCTCGGTTGAATCATCTCCTGCTCCAACTAAAGCTGAAAAAGCCACCCAGTTCATTGAGCATATCTAGCACATCTTCCAACAGGTTCAGGATATCCTACAAAAGTCCAATGATAAGTACAAGCAGTGCCATGATCAACATTGGGTGCCACATAAGTTTCAGGTGGGCGAAAAATTTTGGTTGCACTTGCAGAAAGAATGCCTTACAAGACCCCATCGAAGCTTCACCCACTATCTTATGGGTCGTACACCATCACCAAGGTTGTGGGTGATAATTCTTTTGAGATCGGCATTCCTCCTTTTCTCGGCCTGCACCCAGTGTTTAACATGGATCTCCTTCGACCTTATTTCCCACCATTATTGGACACCTCAGAGATAGCAGAACAGTTGACACCAATATAGCTCAACCCCGAGAAAATGATCCAGCTTTATCGAGTTGTCAAAGTAGGGCGGCTCCTGCACCAAGGCAAGTGGCTTAATTGGGGTCAAATTCAGCAATGGAGACAATTTATTCCTAAGGGGGGCGGATTGATCCAGATGAATTTTGGTGCTATCCCACCTATTCCAACTGGCTCATTTTGGTATTTTTTCAGTTTGGCAGTTTTTTCCTAGTTTTCGGGTCCCCAACTTTCGAGGACGTTTTGAGGCCCTAAACAGCATTTTTAGGGATCGCCACAACTAAATTATACACACAATTAGATTCTAATGGAAACATGTGTATTCCTTGGATAGACCTTTCCAATGGTCTATCGTGCACCTAAAACGGAGATCGTATGCAAAAGTTACGACCCCGGGAAGTTGATGTACTAATTACCCAAATGAGGTCCACATGACTTTTGGCACTTCATATCCTAGGGTTAGGGTTTTGGATGTCTAGGGTTTTTGACATTCTTGTTTATTGTAAAAAGGCCTTCAGAGCCTCATTTTAATCATATTCTTGTGAATGAGAATAGTCGTCACATCTCTTCTCAGAGCTAAGCCACCACCATTCTAGCAAGCTTGTTTTTCGTTGTATTTTAGAGTTTCAGATTATTTCCTTATTGAATAGAAACCAGTTTTACTGTATATATGTTATTCTATGTTAAGAATATTTTAATAATAATATATATTCATTTCATTCTTCTCATAAAATCTGGATCACTCATAGGCAATGGGATGTATATTCTTCATAAGTACTGCTCAAATGCCCCCCCTAATGCATTAGACTCCAAAATGAAGGGCTGAGAGAAAACTGGTAAAGAGAGGATTGGACAAGTGCTCATTGTCTTATTCATCTTATTAAATGTTAAATGTGACTCATGTTTCCACTTAAATGTGGATTTTCTAGTCAAATCTGTCAATGGTGTACAAAGTTGAGAGAATCCCTTGACAAACCTCATGTAATAACTACAAATGCTAAGAAATCCCTTCAATTCTGTAAGAGTTTTGGGTGTTGGCCAATCAAGTATGGCTTGGATTTTTTCCTGGGGCACCTGTACCCCCTTTTCTCCAATAATGTGTCCCAAATAAAGGACTTTCATCTTCCCAAATTCACATTTTGATTCCTTAGCATACAAATATTGTTCATCCATGATGCTTAAGATCTTGTCTACATGTTTGAGATGGTCCTCCCAAGTTTTATTATAGATCAGTAAGTCATCAAAGAAGACTGGTAGGAACTTTCTCAAATTCCTTTTGAATACATGATTCATGCATGATTAGAAAGTGGTTGGTGCATTGGTTAATCCAAAATGCATAACAAGGAATTTATAATGGCCATAGTGGCATTTGAAAGTTGTCTTGGGCACATCTTCTTCTTGCATCTTGATTTCATGATAACTAGAGCATAAATCAATATTTATGAAGTAAATAGCACCATGCAACTCATCCAATAACTCATATATCCAAGGGATATGGTACATGTTCTTTATAGTATTTTTGTTTAAGGCCATGTAATCAATGCACATGCGCATAGTACCATCTTTATTTTTCACCAATACCACAATATATGCAAAGGGGATAGATCTTGGCATAATGTGTCCCATGTCCAATAGCTCTTTGATATCTTTTTGAATTACATCCTTTTATTTCTTAGGATGTCTATATGGGGTGGTGATGACAAGTTTTGCGCCCTCCTCCAACTCTATGATATGCTAAAATCCTCTATCTGGTGGTTTCCCTAGTGGAATAGGCTCAAAAACTTTGTTGTGATTATGAATTATTCTTTGTATGTCATGGGAGTAATGTGGATGCCCCTCATTTCCAATTGATTTGATATTAGGTATTTTTTTGCATGGAACACGTCTTCCCTCCTAAAAATGGCTTCCATGCACTTGGTTGTAACCACTCTTGGTGCATTTCTTGACATTCCCCTCAAAGTCGCCCCTTTTCCATTCTCCCCGTTGAATGAAATTTCCATGGTCTTGTAGTTGGTAGTGATAGGTCTAAATGTACTAAGCCATTGGACTCCTAATATAAAATTGGTGTATGGTAGGTCCATCACATAGAATTCTCGTACTAAGTCATGCCTCCCCAAGGTGAGGTTCAATTCCAGAATGTACCTATCACATGGCATGGTGTTACCTCCTACTACCTCCACACAAATCCCCTCAAACTCAACTATAGGTATGTGCCTTCTTTTCACCAATTTTGAATCAATGAAGTTATGTGAAGCTCCCCCATCTATAAGCATAGAAACCCTCTTTCCTTGAAGTACTCATGTCATCCTGAAGGCGTTGTATTTAGGGACCCCGTTGATGTATGCAATAGTGGTATTCTTATCCTCTGCTTGATCGATATCTACTTCCTCTCCTCCTTCACCTTAAGCATTGTATATTGTGGGTTGATTGGCCTCAATATTTCGAATATGGCCTATCTCCTCTTCCTCCTCATCATCAAAAATCACCTCAATATAGTGCACCTTGCCCTTTCCCATGCATTTATGCCTTGGTTCATTACATGTGAAACAGAGTTGCTTCCTCCTCAACTCTATCCTAGTAGCCTCATCCATCCTTCCTTTTCCTTTATCCACTCCTTTTTTATTATTTACCCCTTGTTTTAATGGTGGATTGGAGTGAATTTGGTTTTTTCTGTTGATCCCATCAAATTTCTCATCCTCCATATGGATTCCTATAATTTGTGGGGTTTAAAATCCTAACCCGGCCACGTAAGGGTTTGTTGGCACTAAAGTGATCAGACTAGGGCCATATTACAGTTACCAACCAAATGTACCAATGTAGTCTAGAGCACTAGCATTTTATTCTTCCTAGGAGGGAAGAAGTCTCACCCTAATCACAACCAAGACGAGAAAGAGAGGGAAGGGTAAGGAGAATACTTAGACAAATATATGAAGTATCAATATTCATGTTAGTTTTGTGCAATATAGATTAAACATGTAGCAGTTATGAACATTTCCTAACTGAGAATAAAGAAACAGAGTTGTGTTTCCATTCACAACAAAGAAATTAAGCATATCAGACATAAAATATAATACAAAGGAGTATTTAATACATTCAAAATACTAAATAAACAAGATATATTCAAATTTTGGGTCTCAAATTGTTTAAGCATATATCAGGTTCTTCTCACTGCTTGAGTCACATATACAAATAATCAGTAGATACTCCCCAACTAGTGTGAGATAATGTTATCTCAGTCCCTTTCTCTTTCCAACTCTACAATAATACAAACTCTATTACATTGACAGTCTGGTTCTTACCCAGATCTCAATATTCAACTCAACTAACAGCTATGAGTAAACTAGACTTTGACTTAGACTCAATCACATTAATTCAATTGCTCATCATTAGCCTTTCAATCACAACAACAAAAATAGCAACCACAACAATGGCAACAAAAAAAACAACCCTATTACAATCATATAGATCTCATATATATAATCCGATCTAGGTTTTTTGGCTGCGAACCCAAGAGTTCTCTCTTCTTCTTGATCTTGTTGCAACTTCTTTATTTAAAATTGATGTTGTGTTGTCCTTCTAAATGCTTTATGTTTCTTCCTTTAGTCTATTTTATAGCTCCTCATTAGCCTACGCAAATTTTTTTCACTAAAATGAAGCTGCAACATAACTTGCGCAACTTTTATTCATCAAAACAAAGGGCCCAACAGGCTCCGACCACAACCCTTGACTCATCCCGAGTCAAATATTCGGCTCTTCCGTGGTCTCTGGGTTGGCCTGTTGTTTACCTTTATATTTTGTTTCTAAGTTGATTTCACTTCCCACTTGATTGATTTCTTCTCTGACCTCTTCAAACGAAGGGCCCAACTTAGGTACTAGTTCCTGGGCTATTTTCCTAACTTCTTGGAAGTTCTCCACTTTGTCCTGCCATTTTCTGGCAAGTACTGAAGCTTCAATAACAAATTGTTGGGTGGCATATTTAATGCATTCTTTTGTCTTGTACACAACTAGAGAGTTCCATTGTAGGTGTATCATAAGTGGATAAAGTGGTTCCAGTGGATGATTCATATCAATATGTTTGTGAGTGAGATATAGAGCTAGCAGCATAACTAGCCCCTAATATCATATTCTAAAGCTTATCAGTTCTTTGTTACATATAATAAATATACTAGTATATTATATATGAGTTAATGAATATTAAGGTAAGGCAAGTGCTTGACCGGTAAGGTTAGGAAAGAAATCTTTCCAATCCCTCCTCATGGGTGTAAATAGTTCCTTACCTAATGAATAGTAATAAAGCTAGTTCAGAGTAAGTAGAAAGTGAGCCAACCAAAGTAAAGGAAGGAAGGAAAGTCTTGAGACACCCCTTCCTCTTAACACCTAGATGGAAAGTAAGAAGGCAGGTCAGAAGGTGGGCCCACCCCTGAACAATGATATGATAGATCGCCCACTCCTAAACAATGATACGATAGATCAATTCATGACCCACACCTCTTAGGCGAGAACACCCTGTCTAAATCATGGGGGAAAAGGATCTAGAATAGGGAAAAGGGAATAGTTATCAGACCTTCCAGCAAAGGAAATAGTTATTGGACCTTGTTCACCAAGCAAAGAAAGGTGTAGCCATCTCAAGGTGAAGCGAAGCTAGTCATTGAGACTTAGACTTATAGTTAGACTATGTTGGTTGCATCCCTCGTGTCATGTTGCTCATAGGCGTGTCAACCTACAAGCCATAGTTCTGGCAGGTTTATATCTTACGTTCAGGAAGGTTAATCTCTTACCCCCTCTTGCCCCAACCTCATGTTTCTATTGCATTGGATCCTCACCTTGTGATAGTTCATGGGTTGATAACCTTTTACCAATCAATAGTCTGGTTAATGTTGAACCCTACCTCTTGACTGATTCTACTGCCTATGATACATTATAAGGTGGTCATCCCTAATCAAAATTTAGTCTGGTACTCCCTTACTTCAGAGCTTCCCTTGCTTTCTAGTTATAACTTGTGATGGTACTCCCTTGCTTGCTACTTCATGGGAAAGAACCTTCTATCGCTAGCTACTCACACCCAGAGCTATCTAAAACAATAGATCACCAAATCTAGGTTATCACCCTGTAATAAATCATAGGAAACTAATTGAACCATCTAAAAAATCTAACCTGACCCAAACCTAAGCAACCTTATCTACCTACCTCTAGATTCACTGAACCATTAGCCCCTCCCTATCAGTCGGAGTGAAGAAATCTCACTGTCCACTACGTCTCGCTAACCAATGGTCAAAGAACAATCAGTCTAACCCAAACTAAGCTGTGGGAACTGAACCTCATCTCCCCTAACCCCAAGAAATGGAAAACATTGGCATCCACTTAGTGCATCTGTAGATAATTTTTCTGGAACACGGGTCAAAATTCTCTTAGTTCTTTCTTAGCCATTGTTTGAGCTTCAAACAATGCATTTAGATCATTGTCCAGCTGTTGGATCTTGTCAAATTTTGCTTGTTGTTCTTGTGGATCCAGGGTGTTGGTTGATTCTTCATTAAGAGATTGGATCTTCAAGCGCAGTTCCTCTAATGTTTGGTTGCACCTCAAAATAATTCCCATCCAATCGCTAACCTCTTTGAAAATTGTTGTGCACTCTTCAGTCTTTTTATTCAAGGTTACTCTTGCATTGTTTCCTTCCAAAACACTTTTTCCATTTGTTCTTGTAACTTCCTGGGTTGTAGTTTGGATTCTCGCTTATTGTCCTGTAAATGTACTTCAATATATTTCACTCATTCTACCAGCTCAGACCAGGCTCCCTGAATTAATTTGATATGTTCTGCAAGATCACTTGTTGTGCTAGATTCTAGCAGTTGAGACATTGTCTTTCTGATCATTGTCTAAGCCTCTGTTAGTTTTTCCTTCACCTTCACTACTTTATGCTCTACCTAAATATTTAAATATTCCTCCTTCATTCTTCGTTTCTATGATAGGAGTCCTTATTGCTTCCATAATTCATCTTCTCGTTCTTCCTATTGGATCCTCTACTCCAATTTCTTAGTTGAGGCTCTGATTAATCCCACTAGTTGCGATGTCGGCAACTAAGTGACTTCACTAGATTTAATAGTGGCATCTGGGTGTAATCAAACTTGTAGTGGCAGTCTACTAGCCATTGAATGTTCTGAGGGTGTATCCACTTCTTCCTCCCCTGGGGATGGACCTTGTAGTTGATGTGCAACTCTAGTCGTCAAAGTCATTCAAAGTAGAGGGAGAACCTTTTTCTTTTCCAGGAAAAGTTGTAACAGTTATGCACATTGTTGTGGATTTTGGAGTACTGGATCCAATTGAGCTTTCAATGATTTTGTGCTTTGTTATGATTGTGTTGATTGATCTTGTTGAGTTTCTATCCTTAATGGTAGCAAAACTTTTGGAGTCTCACTTCTATTTGTGGGGATCTCAACACTGACTGTTGTAATGGGAACTTGTGATTCTGGGGTGATTGAGGGGATTTATTGTTTTTGATGATTTGTCAAAGGCAAAGTGACCAAAATAGGTACTAACAGAATGACTGGATGGCTCAGGGTTTCGGTAGTCAACGTAATGGGCTCTTCTACATTCTTGGAAGGGTCAGGGATATACAGTTGCATTGGCTCGGGGAATGTGGGTCAGGAGGTAACAGTGGTCTCTTGTGGTGGTTATGGGGCTTGCTCATTAATGACAGTTGATAATGCACTGACATCTGGCTTAGAGTCATCGATGATGTTGATCACATTCTAGGCAGCACAATCGTTTACTCTAGTATGAGGTACAACCGCAGATATTGGTTGTGAGTTCAATATTTTTACAGTGGAAATATATGTTAGGGGTTTCTTAATTGAGACATCCCATATAAATGCAGCAGCTAGGATGTCGTTGACATCCTTTCCTGGTAGCATGGAATATTCTAGGAGCTATGGAAACACTGGAAATGTCCTATTCTTCCTCTCCAGGTGTTTCTCATCCTCTTCTTCATTTGAGTCCGATGGAATTTGGACCTTCTGCTTCTATTCTGTTGGACCATAACTCGGCCCTACTCCTTCTTCCTACCCTTTTTTCTTCAAGAGCTCTGGTGGCAAGACGTAATGCATACCATACTTGTGTGGGTTTCACTTGACGTCGTTCCATGACATGACCTCTTTGTCAAATTCTTCCTCATCAAGTTAGAAAGGTAGCAACCTTGAGTGGAAGTCCCTGGGCCTCACGTGCCTCAGCTAGACAAGGATATTGTCGAGGTTTAGGCCAAATGTGATGTTTCTGGTGTTGAGATTCAAAATTTCATGTGGTATGCACCACCGTTGAGTTTCATCAATAATTTGATTGTACCACTTTAAAAAGGTTTCATTTTTGAACTCCTGTTTGTCCTGATCCACCCTTGCATACCACAGTTCAAACATTTCCACAAGGATACCTTTGTTCATTGGTGCCAACTCTGTTCCCATTGGTGGCCTCCATTTCCACATTTCAAATGCTACTAACAGGTATCCATATGTGAAATTTGCTCCGTTATCCTAAGCTTCCTCACAAGCAACTAGGAGTTCCTCTAGTAGGTAGTTTCCCCAGTTGAACACAACTTCATTTGTGCAAAATTATTCTACTTAAACATAATCTAATGTGCATTATCCCTTATAGTAGGAGCACATGACCTTACTCATAATTACACAGTAGGTTTTCCAGACCATTTCTGGAATAATCGACTCAATCTTCGTCGTGCGCCCTCCTCTCTGAGTGTGGAATTTCTCGTACAGGTTGACTTCTCCCTTCTTCTTCCCGTGATTTCTCGATCCTTGAAATCCTTTGGACACATCCTCACCCTTGAGGGATAATCCGATGAGGTTATGGATGTTTTCCGCATGAATCAGATATCTTCAGTTGAGCCATAGGCTCCTATCATGAACTCGACTGATTAGAAATTTTGTGCACCATGCAACCTCACCAGTGGTCCTGAATACGAGTAAATCCCTAAGGTGTATAATTATGGAATTGAATAGGTTGATGAAGTCTGGTTTTTGGAAAAATTGCATGCCTCCCATTGCATCTGGAGCCAAGTCCCATAACACACTAGTATTCATCTACAGAAATAATACTTGGTCCACCAGTTCAAGGTCCAAGAGTTTTAATTTCTTGGTCTTCCCCTTGACATCACCTATGAACTCGATCTTGGGATCATACGACTCATCTGGAATTGCTTCTTTGGGATTCGAACTCCAACCTCCTATTGATCTCAGCATGATGGCTCTTAAGCACTGGTGAACTAGGTGAGTTTGGGTCAGGGTTGCGACTGGGGAGAGAAAAACCTCTCAGAGTATGCTTAGGTGCAAATAATTCAAAACCAGAGGGTAGATAACAACAAACAGTGAGTCTCACTCCTCAAGTTCACGGGATATTATAAACTAGATAACTAGAAAACTATGTAGTCGCTCATAAAGGCACTCATCATTAGGCCATAAATGCAATCTTAGGCTTAGGTGTCCGATGGGACTGATAACTAGGTAAAATCCCTAAGGTGATCTGGGTGTTTAATGAATGTATTGATAGGGACATGGTTGACCTGAGGGGCTTACCATTTTAACAATTGAGAATCCCGGTGGGGATATCAATGGCATATATGTGTATCGCGCCTTTATGGCTTGACGGAATGTTATGATGGGTTACTGTAGCTACCATAAAGAGCATGACTAGATGGAATGTGTATGGCACATGGGTTGTGATACAGTTCGAATTCACCCCCCATCCAACCAAAATGGGGGTCCCTATCATGTTTAATGACTTCATTTAATGTAATGGTGGCTCTTTCGATCTTGGGCAGCCAAAGAAACGTTTATGCACAGAAGTAATGCTTAGAATGAAAAAGAAACATATGTCGCGGTGCAACTATTCCCACTCCAACATTATTAACTAAATTAAATAAATTATAGAAAATTAAAATCTGACTACTATACATGCTCCCTTGGATTAGAGAAATTGTCCTTTGGCTCTGTTATCCGCGATATCTAGGGATAACTAGGAGATCATGTCTCGAGGCCCACAAGGTCCTAGACATGGAGTATCGAGAGCGAGATTTACTTGAGCATGGCCCTGGAGGGCCCATCTTTCTTCTTCTCAGCCAGAATTGTCCTGTCAGCAGTAGCAGCTTCCATCACTACTGGTCTGGGCTTGCATCGGAGAGGACTCTTTCTCCATGAGGTAATTGGTCCGAGGTATATGGTATGTGTCATATTTGATCGTTATAACCTTCTTATATATGCATTAGGTTCCTTTCATTTCAGATGACTGCTTGGATCTTACACTAATCCACTTGACCATTGTTGAGGTGATTGATGGGGTAACTTAGCAAGCTAGTATTCATGGGTTTTGGTTAGCCACCAAGGAAGATTTGCAGAGCCATCGTCCGCTCCCACCATCTTATCACTTTTACATATTATACCTCGCTCATCCATCCCATTCCCCTAGTCTGGCCATTAGGATGACCTCTCAGGGTACACTTTGTCTTGTGGGAAGAAGGGGCTAAAGGCCCCAGGGGGTAAAAGCAGCTAGTAAAAGATAAAAGCCATAGGAAATAAAACCTAGAGATGCTTCACCCAGGGGATACCCGAGAAGGAAATAAAGATCCTCTCAGTAAGAAACTAAGGGACCCTAAGAAAAATGATAAAATAAAAAAATGCAAGACCTAACCTAGAGGATGGGAGATCTCATCACGAGCTGGCCCATTATGTTCATAGGTATTTAGCAGTATGACATTGCCATTATCTGGTCACCAAGCCAGGGCAATGACCTTTGGTTGCATGGCCAAAGG
>CBVK0100603754.1:0-16576 GCA_900067695.1 Picea abies | reverse complement strand
CCTCAACCATGAGGATCCACATGATGTGCCACATACCACCGGAAACAACATGATGTATACTATCCATCCATGGGTGTTGTATCTACATGGGTATTTTCTTTCATTTCCAAATACCTTCATCAATCTTGTGGTCCAAAACCCATGACTAGGGTTGACATCAATGACAACAACCAATCTTCCAACAATAACTTCTGTGTTACTTCCATCACCTTATCCTGGAGGGTAGTGATCTGCTGCTACACTATGCATTTCTCCTGGGATCTCTTCATCCTTTCCACTGTTGTGAGTAGCTTCATCTGTGCCTACAATGAAAATGCTTGCTTCTGCGCCTCCTGTAAATGAGCCTCTAGCTTCTTTAACTCTGGATCCCCAGCGAGGTGTTCATATGTCCGGGCGCTTCTGTAACTCAACTGTTTACATGCCGAGGCAAAGGATTTTATACTTTCTAATGTGTTCTTGGAGGACCCCTTCCTATGGTCATGCAACTCTTACGGGGTTCTTGACACTGTTCGGGCCTCAAGTTGAGCTATCCTAGCCTGAAACCGCTCGAGGGTCTCTGCGATCTTTGCTACTTGAGCTTCGACAGGCTCTTGCTCCTCCTGTACCAATCCTACCACAAAGAGACATGATTTTCCTACTTCTTATTTGACCATGGCCTGCTCTGTGAGCAACTGCTCTTTTTCCTTCTGTAGCTGGGCTTCGTAAACTTTCTTTTCCTCTTGAAGCTTCACTTGAAACTCTGTTTTCTCGCTTTCATAGGAAACTACATTGTCCTGCGCTACTCATAATTGTACTAGGACTTCATCTTTCTCTTTCTTCAAGGTTGTTGTAGCCTTCTCCTTCTCTTCTTAAGCTCTCTATAACTGAGCTTCTATTGCATCATCAATCCTTCTTAGTCTATGGTCTATGATGAGGAAGGGGTAGACGGCACAGTAGGCATTGCGTGGACCAAGCGAACAACCTGTTGAACTTCCTTCAAATCCCTCTCAATCTTTTCATATAATTCAACTTGTTTGTCTCTGTATCTCTACAACATGTCTTCAGAGGTGTCCTCCATAGCTCCATGAACCAGACTAATGTCATCATCAGTGAGAGTGGCTTCCAACTGTGGCTTATTAGTGCACATTGTCTTCCTTGCTGGAGGTTTCTTCATATTAAATTTCCTCTTCTGTGGTGTCACTATCCCAATAGGGGGATCTTCAGGTGGTGGGGTTCTAGCTTCTGTGATTGGTGATGGAGGGAGGTCAATTGTAGCTTCACCTCCTCCTTTCTCTTCTTCTCCTTCATCTCCTCCTCCCTATCCATCTACTTCATCTTCTCCTCCTTCTAGTGAGCTAGACTCGTTATCTTCAGAGGCTTCATCCTCTTCATCACTCTCTATGTCTTGGGCTTCAACCTACTTTTTGTGTTGCTTCTTCATCCCACTGGATTGTCCGATTTGTTCAACTCGTGTAACCATCGAGATTCCTATAGTATCAGTGTCAGATAACTCTGCATTGGTGACAGGTACAAGAAAATATTTTGGCCATTCCTTTATAATCTATTCCATAACTTCATCTGCGAGCTTATAGTATGACTGCAAACTTTCCTTATGCTCATCTCTTCATGCGATGATGTAAATGAAGTGGGGATCAGTGTGGAACTTCGCTATGGGTTGGTACTGATGCAGGATATGTGGTTTCATACGAGGGAATTCTTCAATGGAGAATTTCAACTGCTGATAATATCTGTGAAACAAGACATTAGACTGCCATTGCTTTGTCATGTCATTGATATACCACAGGGTGGAAAACTGAGCAGCCAAGGGATCTGTAGGTTCAATATCTAGGAAAGTAGATCCTTCAGGCATCTGCCAAGCCACAAATGCAATCAGGATGATCAACCAACTGTAGTAAAACTCATATCCTAAGTCCTAGGCGTCATGTCAATCTTTCTCTAACACATTAATGAGGTAGCTCGCCCAGTTCATCTGCAGGCCCTCCACACACTTTCCTACGAGGTCCACCATGAAACCGGTGACCTGTGTGGGTCAGTTCTTACTCACTATATTTCAAACTAAGATTTGACAAGTAAGGTGCACTGCGCCATCCTGTATGGAAGTTACCTTGTAACCTGGCTTCCCGTTTTCTACGTCTCTGATGCAGGAGAATCGCCAACATCAAGCGAGAGTGGGGCAAGCACCAACACATTTTGGCACATGATAAAATTTTTTGAATTTTTTTGAAGTTGATGCGCTAAACATGAATGACACAATTAAGGAAGGGCATACTTCCATATTGTAAACATACCTTGAGCATCCTGCTCTCGTCTGTATTGGGTGAAGGCATTTATGATTAATGACTGTAAGTAGGTAGAATTGAATTTCTAGATTAGACAGTTTTAGGAGCCGGAGGGAAAACGGATATAGACACCCTCCCTTGTATTATTGTAACAATTAGTAGCATTATGAGAAGAGAGCACAGGAGAGCAGAAGCAGAGAGCTGTGTAGAGTGAACCCATGTACATAAGTTCTAGATTAATACAAAGATCTTTAGTTCAGACTCAGGGTGTCCAATTGCTTTCTGTGTTGCACATGTTGATTTATATATGTTTGTTTACCCTCTGTTATGAATTTTTATTTGATGTGTGAATGTATGATTTCATGTTAATGACTGAAATCTGAAGAGAGGGAGAATAGAGAATGAGTTTCAATTGTTTCTCTATCTGAGCAAGAGTTTTCCTGCACGGAGTGCAGTGAAATCATCCGCAAGGTGTGCATTGACGGAGGTCAGAGTTCGCCTCTACAAGGTCAAGAGAGATAACATGATTCTCATTCTCACATAAGTGTAAGTTAAGCATAGAAGTCGTGCAAGGAGTGCGCAGGCCAAGTGAAGTCTCGGTATTCGCAAACTGAGTGAAGTGGTGGAAAGACTGTTGTTGCAGAGAGTACACAGAGTCAGAGAACTCAATACCTAGAAGTATTCAAGAATTGCCACAAGGAGTGTGTGCAGGAGTCTTCTTGAAGACTCGAGTCATGGAGAAAGCTCAGGAGATTTAGTACCTTGAAGCATTCAGAGAGAAGGTGCAACGATATCGTTTCACGGTGGACAAGTTTTGCAAAAGAACACTTGGTTCATTTTGTAGAAATCACCAAGGAGGAAATTGATGGTCGAAATTCTCCATGGAGAATTCATGAGGTCCCGAAATCCATCTGATCTTGTAGAGGAGCGAGAAGGTTATGGAAGCATTCATCGAGCATAAAGCTCAGGAGAAACTGGTCGTTGGATCACCCACACATTTCGCGTCTCGGGGTTTCAGGAGGTGAAGAGTCGGAGCCTTTGTAGCGAGACTCACAAAATCATGAAAGGAAAAGTCCCGACATAGCGAAGGAATCTAAGCCATTCATGGAAGAAGGACACGTGTCACGGTATCACCCGTATCGGAGATTCAGACATCAAAGGTCCGAAGGAGAAGTTTTCCAACTTCGCGAGTGGCGAAGTTGCGAAGTAATCCAAGCCGTCCATCGGAAGAGGACAGGTGTCAGAGATCAGAGGATCTCGTGAACTCGAAGGTTCGCCGGGTGAGAGCCCATAAGTTTGGGTGCTCGAAATTGCGAGAAGCGAAGTCACGAAGTGCCGAGAGCCATCACGAGGGACACGTGGTAGAACTACACAGTGGACCCGGGAATATAATCAGCCAGACACGCATCACACATTTGGAGGATTCAACACCCTATTGACCTCTCGCATCTCAGGGACTCAGGAGATAAGAGAATGAAGGTTCGAGCCCTCGACTCGCAAAGTAGCGAGAAGAGAGAACGAGAGGAGAAAAGTCAAATCTCGCATCTTGGGGGTTCGGGAAAGAAAAGGGACAAGGCTCGACGTTTGAACTCGCAAAGGCATGAGAGGTGAAAGGCGCTAGTGCTTAGCCTAGCCGGCAGTCGCGCAAGGAGAGAACTGACGAAAGGGGAGCCATAACCATTTCGCAGTCTCGGGTATCACGGAATTGGAGGAGGAAGGCTCGAAGTTTCAACTCGTGAACTCACGAAATCGTGAACCATGAGAAAGAACCTGTGGATCGATTTGAAGGGGGATTCCAGCAGAGAATCTGAAAGAGCCAATCCGGCTCAAGGGCATATACAATGATATTGTGAGCGGATCTCGGTCTCGAGGGTCGATAGGTCTGTGTCAAGTGGTATCAGAGCTGAGAGATTCCTTCGCTTTCTGTAGTAGGGAAAACGAAGATTCACCATGCCGCCGAGAAGAAGAGACAGACAAACACCCGATCCGCCAGAGGAGAGGGAAATGCCAAGAAGAAGGGGTAGGTAGATGCCTAATCCAGCCATGGAAAGAGAGATGCATGACTTACGCACCAGACTTGAGGACATGGAGACAACACAGAGGTGCACAGCCGGTGTTGGGGATCTTAGTGATTCTTAAAGTGAAGATGAAGCTGGAAATGAAGGAGAAGAAGTCACAATACAGGATGCAGCAACCGAACGCCTGATTAGGGTTGTTTCAAGGATGGGTGCTAAGGAAAAAATGGATATTCCAGTATACGAGGGAAACCTAGACGTTGAGGAGCTTCTAGACTGGATTAGAGATTTGGACACATATTTTGACATGAAAATGTCAAGGAAGACAAAAAGGTCAAACATGTTGTCACAAGATTGAAAGGACATGCAGCATTGTAGTGGAATGAATTACAAGATGACAGATGTTGCAAAGGCAAGCAGAAGATCAAGAGTTGGGATAGGATGATCACGAAGATGAAGGCAAAATTCATTCCCAGGGATTACCATATTACTCTGTTTCGAAGAATGCAAAATTTGAGACAAAAGTTGATGACAGTGAAGGAGTACACTGAAGAATTCTACAGGCTGAACATCAGGGTAGGTCATCGCGAAAGTGATGATGAAAAGGTTTCTAAGCACATGAATGGTCTGAGATACGACATTCAGGATGAGATGAGCATGATGACCATCCGAATGGGGGAAGATGCTTATCAGATGGCTCTAAAATCTGAAGAGAAGCTGAGCCGAAAGCAGGGTCAAAGAGGTTGAGGTAGAAGTCATCCCAGAGGAAAATCAGTTTCCCAGGATAGAAATCAGAAACCAAAAGAAGACTAGAAGAAGCCTCAAACTCGAACTGAGAAGGGTGGAAGTTCATAGAGAGGGCAGCATACCGAGCAGAAAGGTCAGTATGCTGACGCAAACATTTTTCCTCGTACCAGAGGTAGAGGAAGAGGAAGAGGTGGAGTAGTGAAATGCTTCACATGTGGAAAGGATGGACACAAGTCTTATGAGTGTCCAGAAAAAAATAAAGAAAGTGGTAAAACTCACATCGCCAAAGAACAGAGGCAGAATGTTGAGGCAGAAGATGTTGAAGGTGGAAGATCGTTGATGATGCAAAAAGTTCTCTTAACGCCAGAGAAGGAGGTGGAGAATCTAGTGCAAAGGAATAGTCTTTTCCGGACTGCTTGCAAGACCAAGGACAGGGTATGTAAAGTCATTGTGGACAGTGGTAGCATGGATAATCTCGTTTCAACAAAGATGGTAGAAAAGCTAGAGCTGGAGATGATTGAACATCCAAGCCCATACAGAGTTTCATGGTTACAAAAAGGACATTAGGTAAATGTCACTAAACAATGTTTAGTTGAGTTTAAAATAGGAGGGTATAAGGATGAAATACTCTGTGATGTCATTCCCATGGATGTTTGTCATCTATTGTTGGGTAGACCGTGGCAATATGACATAAATGTGATTCATGATGGGAGAAAGAACACATACACCCTAGAGAAGAATGGGAGAACTCACATGTTGCTTCCAATTAAAGATAAAGAGGTGAAACCTGAAGTAAGAAACACTGTACTTCTCATGAGTGGGAAGAAACTTCTTATAGAGGTTAAGAAGAAGGAGGAACTGCAATTCATTGTGGTCAGGAAGCCAAGGATTGTTTTAACCAGTACAAGGGTAGATGATTTACCAGAAGAAGTTCATAACCTGTTGGAAGAGTTTGTTGACATAGTAGTGGATGAACTACCTCGTTCGTTGCCACCGATCAAAAGTGTGAGTCATCATATTGATCTCATACCTGGAGCCAGTTTACCAAACAAATAAACATATAGATTGACGTCGCAGGAGAATGAAGAAGTCAAAAGACAGGTCCAGGATTTAATGGACAAAGGATTGGTTAGAGAAATCTTGAGTCCGTGTGTTGTTCCGACAGTATTCAATCCGAAGAAAGACGGAGGCTAGAGGATGTGTACTGATTCAAGGGTAATCAAAAAAATAACCATTGGGTATAGATTTCCATTGCCAAGGATGGATGATTTGATGGATTGCTTAAGTGGGGCCAATTTTTTTTCAAAGATTGATTTGAAAAGTGGATATCACCAAATTCATATGAGGGAAGGTGATCAATGGAAGACAACCTTCAAGACTAATGAAGGGTTGTATTAATGGCTTGTTAATCCATTTGGCTTAACAAACGTGCCGAGTACTTTCATGAGGTTGATGAATGAAGTCCTAAAGGAGTTCATCGGAAAAAATTTCATTGTGTATCTTGATGACATACTGATTTTCAGCAAAACAGAGGCAGAGCATCTGAAATATTTAGCTACAATGATGCAGAGGCTACAGCAAGAGAAGCTACTGATAAATATGAAGAAATATTCATTCATGAAGACAGATCTCATTTATTTGGGGTTTGTTATTTCAACAGATAAGTTGAGGATGGATCTAGATAAGGTGGAGGTAATTAAGAATTGGCCATCACCGAAGAGTATATTTGAGGTCAGAAGTTTTCATGGATTGGCTAGTTTCTATCGGAAGTTCATCAGGAATTTCAGTGGAATTAGTGCACCGATGATGAACACAGTGAAGAAGAGACACAAGTCTTTTCACTAGATAGAAGAGGCTGAGAAAGGCTTCAATTTGTTGAAGAAGAAAATCACAGAACAGCCAATTCTGGTGTTGCCGGATTTTAAAAAGACGTTTCAAGTAAAATGTGATGCAAGTGGGTTTGCAATAGCAGCAGTCTTGAGCCAAGAAGATAGGCCGATAGCATACTTCAGCGAGAAGCTGAATGAAGCAAACATGAAATACTCCACTTATGACAAGGAGTTCTATGCTATTATCCAGGCATTGAATAAGTGGAGGCACTACTTGATTCCATAAATGGGGGGCATTCCAAGAATCATGCTTTGCAATTTGTGACTCAACAGGAGAAGTTGAATCAAAGACATGTTAAATGGGTTGAATACATGCAGAACTTTACTTTTGTAACTAAGCATATTTCTGGAACTACTAACAAAGTTGTTGATGCTTTGAGCAGGAAATGTTTGTTGTTGCAAGAGTTCAGAGTCAAAACACTGGGTTTTGATGATCTCAAGGACATGTATAGAGATGATCCAGATTTTAAAGAGGCGTATGAAGCAACTGAGAATCCAATTCTTAGGGATAGAAGCCAGTGGATAGAATACATGATCCAGGATGGATTTTTATTCAGGGGTAATCAACTTCGTATTCCAAAATGCTCCATGAGGGAGAATTTGTTGAAGGAGAAACATGGTGGAGGATTGGCCAGACATTTCAGTCATGACAAGATGTTCTCAAAGCTAAATGAGTCATATTATTGGCCAGGAATGAGAGCAGATGTCAAAAGATTCATGGAAAGATGCAGAATTTGGCAGCATTCAAAAGAAAAGAGATAGAATGCAGGCTTTTATCAACCATTACCCATACCTGACAAGCCGTGGGATGCAGTCAGTATGGACTTCATATTGGGGTTGCCAAGAACACAAAGAGGGTTTGACTCAATATTTGTGGTAGTGGATAGATTTTTCAAAATGGAACATTTCATACCATGTCAGAAAACCAGTGACACAACTCACATTGCGAATCTTTTTTTCAAAGAAGTCATTCGACTTCACGGCTTACCGAGGAGCATAGTTTTGGATCGAGACACCAAGTTCGTGGGACACTTCTAGAGGACCTTATGGAAAAATATGGAAACAAACTTGTCGTTCAGTTCAGCTTATCATCCTCAAACGGATGGACAGACAGAAGTTGTGAACAGAAGTTTGGGAGACTTGTTGAGGAGCTTGGTGACAGAACACCACAGTCAGTGGGACAATATTTTTCCACAGGCGGAATTTGCGTATAACGGCTCACTAAACAGAAGCACAAGGAAAAGTCCATTCCAAATTTTTTATGGGATGCAACCAAGAGGAGTTTCTGAATTGAGATATTCAGAACAGAATGCAACTAGAAGCGCTAGTGCAGAAGATTTCGCAGAAGTGATGAAGGAACTTCACAGCCAGGTGAAGGAGCGATTGCAGAACTCAAGCCAAGAGTATAAGCTTAGAGTAAATCAACATAGGAGACAACTTCAATTTGAGGTTGGTGATTTGATTCTGGAACATCTGAGAAAGGAAAGGTTCCCTAAGGGGACATATAACAAGCTAAAGATGAAGAAGATCGAACCATGTAAGGTCTTGAAGAAATTTGGGGCAAATGCTTATGAGATTGAATTACCCGATGGGATTGGAATTTCTTTGATATTCAATGTCTTAGATTTGTACCCTTACAAAGCTGAGGAAGCAGAAGAAGGTAATGAACAACCAGAGGTTCAGTGGGCAAAACAGATGCCAGTTGTAGAGAAGCCACAGATGGAAAGCATACTGGACAAAAGAGTTAGCAAGAGGACCAGGAGAAAGGAATACTTTGAATACTTGATCAAGTGGAAAGGACATCCAGTTGAAGATGCCAACTGGGAAAATGAAGCAGAGATCCAGAAGCATGTACAAACCATGCAAGAGCTCCTAGACAGGAGCCCATGAAAATTTTCAAGTGAGGGAGTATGATGCAGGAGCATCGCCAACATCAAGTGAGCGTGGGGCAAGTGCCAACGCATTTTGGCAGATGATAAAATTGTTTGAATGTTTTTGAAGTGGATGCGCCAAACATGAATGAAACAATTAAGGAAGGGTGTACTTCCATATTGTAAATAGACCTTGAGAGTCCCGCTCTCATCTATATTGGGTGAAGGCATTTATGATTAATGAATGTAAGTAGGTAGAATTGAATTTCTAGATTAGACAGTTTTAGGAGCTGGAGGGAAAACGGATATAGACACCCTCCCTTGTATTATTGTAAAAATTAGCAGCATTATGAGAAGAGAGCATAGGAGAGAAGAAGCAGAGAGCTGTGTAGAGTGAACCCATGTACAGAAGTTCTGGATTAATACAAAGATCTTTAGTTCAGACTCAGGGTGTCCAATTGCTTTCTGTGTTGCACATGTAGGGTGTCCAATTGCTTTCTGTGTTGCACATGTTGATTTATATATGTTTGTTTACCCTCTGTTGTGCATTTTTCTTTGATGTGTGAAATCTTCATTACGTTCAATATGGTTGGCTGCGCCAACCCCTTGATCCATGGCTGCAAGACGAGGTGAGGTTTATTTTCAGTTGTCTTCATTAAATAATGGTGAGGAGATAGTGTGGCATAGTTCTTTTGGTCTCCTAAGTTGAAGTCATTGTGCTTCAACAGTGGGATCTACCCTAACTGACTTCCTACTATGCGAATTCCTTTCAGAATGTACGCAGTGAACACAGAGTACTCGAAATCATGGAGGATACTGTCGCAGTTAACATCTCCAGCCAGAGGCGGAATATACTTAGGCAGGATCGAAGAGATCTGCTTCACGTTATCCAGATCATTGCGGTACTTGCTTCTCTATTTAGCTACGGGGTTGATGCGGGTAAAACGACATCTGGTCGAAGGGGAAGCCTGCATTCCCCTACTCGATGATGCCTGAATACCTTCAGATACAGGTCTGTTGGCCAGAAGCTTCCTAGGAAATTCCTCGACAAACTTCTCCAAGCCATTGGGTTCGCCCGACATTCTAGATTTTAATGGACAACGGATAGAAAAAAAGACAGGTAGGGTATACTTTCAGATAATGACAGGTAGCATAGCTCGACACTTGGACAATTCTTGACTTATCTCGATCAATCATGGGTAGAAAAAGTTGGTCCCAACACCATGATTGATAAGTTAAATAAGCGGGGTTGCGTGATGGATCTTCCAAGAGATAGGACATGTTTCCATTAATTTCAATATAGTCGTTATGGTGTGGTCTCAACTTCTAAAAGAATTCTACAAACCCATAAATGTGTTTCCTAACCATTCTGGAGTGTCATTCTAACATTCAGGGCACCTCTAATGGTCATATAACTTTGCCAGAGAGAAGTCCAAATCTGTGTAGACCTGTTGTTCCAGCGAGGTTCAGACCCTACGAACCTACCTCCTATGAGTTTCCGATCTGTGAATTCTTCCATCTGGTTTCCTTAAATTCTTGTAGCTTTTCCAACTTAGCCTTCTTTTTATTGAGCTTCCTTTCCTTCCTTCCTATTATCTGAGTCTCTTTAATTTTTTCTAGAATCCTCTTTCCATTTGTATTCTTATCTTCCCCTAGTGTAGAGGCTTTGCACTATTGAGGTAGCCTCAAAGGTTATGAAGTTAATATCCATTTTCTCAACACTTCCTGAGTGGGCATACTTCTCTCTTGGATAGATAGTTCCTTCAAGTCTTCTGGCATTCTTTCAACCTTGATAGCTAATTCTTTTGCTTTTTGTCCCTCCTGCGTTGTTACTTTGCTCTGTTGCTTCGTTTTATCCTCTCATTCTTCTCTTAGTTGGTCTATTTTCCTAGCTATGAAATCCCTCAATTCTTGTTTTTTCTTGTCTGTAGCTTCTTCCTCTACTTTCCTTCTGATATGATCCTTCTCAATCCAAGTCTTACCTAAAAAAAGTGGGAAAGGGGCATTGTCCTCAACAAACCTAATAACTTCGAATTCTTATCCAGACAATGTTCAATGAACAATAATAGGTACAGTAGTTACTCTTCCACATAAAGTTATCATCTTTCCCTTAAACAAGCCTATCCTTCCTAAAGAAGGTACCACAATAGGCTTTCCCAAAACTTCCCAAGTTTTTTCTATCATAATATTCACTTGTGTTTCTTCATCCAAGACTATACAGTCTATGTCGTAGTCTTCTATGCTTGCACTTATGCACTATTTCTCTTTCATGCTTTCTGGTAAACTGACATCTTTATGAACATCCATCGTTTCTTCCAACTTTAATAACATGGTCTAAACTTCCTCTGACATTTTCTCTTTATGACTGTCTAACATACCCTTAGTCTCTTGACTCTTTTCATACTTTCCTTGTCTTATGTCCCTCCCTTCAACTTTAGCAATAATCCTTGGACAATCCTCAACCTCATGACCAACAATCTTACAAAAAATACAGATAGGGCCTACACCAAGGCATTCCTTAGAAATTTGTCCTTCCTTATCCAATTATAACACAAAGTCAATCCTCCTTTTCTCTTAAATGTTCCCCAATCTTTTTTGTAATGCGCACTTCCCCTAGGATCATAGTGTTGGACCTGTAATCTGCAAAAATTATTTCTAGGTTCCTGCATCCACTTGTTAGTCCAAAAACTCTTTCTATGCATAGGAATAACATATCTTTCTTCATTTCCATTAAATTTACTCAAATCAACTCTTTATTTCACTTGCACCCTAGCCCTCAGACTAGGACAGAGTCTATTAAACATACTTAAATTCATGCTTTCGAAACAAAAATTTTCACTTATCTTTCTCTCACCAAAGAACAACGCTTACCTCTTTTAGAATCTTACCTCTTTTCTTCAAAACGTCTTACCTTCTTGGCACAAATCTTTGCAAGTCAAGTAGAGTATTGCGCACTTCATCAACAGACCTATGCACAGATCTTTTCATTTTATTTACTTCAGTTCCAAACAATCACATTTTTAGGTCCCGACAACATAACCATTTGTTGGCACAGGGGAAGACCCAGGGTTCAATGCTTAATAGCACACCAACAAAACCCCAACTATCGACCCTTTCGGCAACACCTATGAAGCAGGCAAAGTCTCACCCGAGGTAGAAGCAGGCGGGGTTACAGGATGCAGGTGTTTGTAACCAGGCTGGGACACATATCTGTGATAAGAACACTTCGCAGAATATTTTGTTAACACTTAGGAAGTGAACAAGCATTAGTATATTAACCTCATTAACATCGCAGATAATAATCAAAGACAGATAAGCACAATAACAACAAGTGATTATGTACCCTAAGCACTTAGCACTGTAAGTTAAAACTAGAATTCATTTACCCTTTAACCTAAGTAAGTATTTAGCAACAAAATATAGGTTCACTACACATCATAATCAAAGCACTAAGCAAATGCATAACAGAAATAACATTGCACAAAGAAAACCATGAAACACCAGATATACGTGGTTCACCCAAGGGTGGGGCTACGTCCACCAACCTCTTTGCCTCTTTATTATTCGCTAAAATATTACATCCAATCACTCCTGTGCACTAAGCCACAAAGTCAAACCTCGCAAAAGACAGGATATCCGTGCACTAAGCACTAGATCCTCCTTCTTTTCCCTTCCAAAAATAGGTCAACTGCATAGAGACACAATCTCTTGTCACAACACTTAGCACCTTCTACAAAATCACAGTCGAGAACAAAGCCTCGACCATACACATTCTTTCACACATAGCACTTCTCACACAAAACTACTTCACCCCTTGCTACTTCTACAATACATTCCCCTTTATTTATACTTTACAAAATCTTACAATAAAGCCTAAACATGGGGAAAACCCATGGGCCGACATCACATAAACCCATTACAAAACCATAGAGGTCCCCTTACTAGGTCCACATAACCCTCAAAATAGGTGATATCCGCGATCTCAGCTCCATCGAGGCATTCCTACTTCGAACAACATGTCGAAGTCCCAAAAGTGAGCCAAAACCTCCAAACTGACCAAAGTTTCCCCAAAACTTGGTCGAGGGCCAACAATCAACTTTCACAACCCTTGTGTCAGGCAATTTTGGGAACTGTGGTAATGTGGGAATTGTCCATATGGACCTTCAGAAGTTTATGGAACTCAGTTACATCACCCGGTTGTGATTTTGTTCCCACAGACCAAATTGTCATTATCTCCATGAATGGCTTCAGGAAGCGAGTTGCAACTCACCATAACAAAGAAATCATGCCTCCGATCAACAAACTATCAGTTACGTTGGGATCCTAGCATCATATTCCATCTAGGGGGACCCCTCTCCTATGATTTTTTCTCACAAAAAAGTGTTTTTTAGAGGATCTCTGAAACTAGGTTTTTGCTCAGTGAGGCACAATGCACACCTGGCACCGGGAGTCAACTTTCACAACCCCTGTGTCGGACGATTGTGGGCACCGTGGTCACATGGGATTTGGCCATATGAACCTTGATAATCTTATGGAACTTAGTTACATCACCTAGTTTTGATTTTGTGCCCCCGGACCAAATTGTCATTGTCTCCCTGAATGGCTTTAGGAAGCGAGTTTCAACTCACCATAACATGAAAATCGTGTCTGCGATCAACAAACCGTCAGTTCCCTTGGGCTCTTGGCATCGAATTCCAACTATGGGGAACCCTCTCATGTCATTCCCTTGTCTAAAAAATTGTTTGTTAGAGGATCTCCAGAACTAGGATTTTTCTCAGTGACGCACAATACAAATCTAACACAGGGGGTCGACTTTCACAACCCCTGTGTCGAGTGATTGTGGGCACCATGGTTACATGTGAATTGGCCATATGGACCTTCCAGAGCTTATGGAACTCAGTTACATCACTAGGATGTGATTTTTTGCCACTGGACCAAATTTTCATTGTCTCCTTGAATGGATTCAGGAGGCGAGTCACAATTCTCCATAACATGCAAACCGTGCCTCGGATCGATGAACCGTTAGTTCCGTTGGACTCTTGGCACTCGATTATAGCTAGGAGGACCCCTCTCCTATGATTCCATCATCCAGAAAATTGTTTTTTAGAGGATCTCTGGAACTAGATTTTTTCTCAGTGAGGCACAATGCAAATCCAGCACAGGGGTCAATTTTCAAAACACTTTTGTCGAGTGATTGTGAGCATCGTGGTCCCGTGGGCATCATGGTCCCATGGGAATCATATTCTTGTGGTCCTATGGGAATCAATGCAAGGAAATGGCATGTCAAGTCAATGAAAGGTATGGCATGTCAAGTTAAGGAGTATGACAAGGCATGGCATGTCAAGGCACGATAAGGCATGTCAAGGCAAGGCAATGCATGGCATGTCAAGGATAGGCAATGCATGTCTAGGAAAGTCATGTCAATGAAAGGCAAGGCAAGGCATGTCAATTTAAGGCAATGCATGACATGTCAAGTCTAGGCATGGCATGTCAAGGCAAGGAAAGTCATGACATGGCATGGCATGGCATGTCAACGCAAGGCATGACATTTCAAGGAAAGGCATGGAATGGAAAGGAAAGTCATGTCATGTCAAGGCAAGGTAAGGCATGGCATGTCAAGGAGGGGATAGACATGTCAAGGAAAGGCATGCTAATGCAATGCATGCCATGTCAAGGAAAGGCATGGTATGTCAAGGCAAGGCATGGCATGTAAAGGAAAGGCATGTCAATGCAAGGAATGACATGTCAAGAAAAGGCATTTCAATGCAAGGAAATATCCGTCAAGGCAAGGCATGTCAAGTAAAGGCAAGGCATGTTAGGGAAAGGCATGGAAATGCAAGGCAAGGCAAGGAATTTCAAGGAAAGGCATGGCATGTCAAGGCAAGACATGGAAAGGAAAGGAAAGGGAATGCATGGCAAGGCAAGGCATTTCAAGGAAAGTCATGATAAGGCATGACAATGCATGGAAAATCATGGCATATCAAGGCAAGGCAAGGCATGGATTTTCAAGGAAAGGCATGGAAAGGCAAGGCAAGACATGTCAAGTCAAGGCATGGCTTGTCAACGAAAGGAATGGTCAGGCTAGGCATGGCATGTCAAGGAAAGGAATTTCAATGCAATTCATGGCATGTCAAGAAAAGGAATGTCAATGCAAGGAAAAGTCTATCAAGCCAAGGCATGCTAATTCAAGGCAAGGCATGTCAGGGAAAGGCATGGAAAGGAAATGCAAGGCAAGGAATGTCAAGGAAAGGCATGGAATTTCAAGGCAAGGAATGCCAAGGAAAGGTAAGGATTTTGAAGGAAATGCATGGCATGTCAAGGCAAGGCAGGGCATGGCTTGTGAAGCCAAGGCATGTCAAGGAAAGGCAAGACATGTCAAGGCAAGTCATGGCTTGTCAAGGCAAGGCATGGCAAGGAAAGGCATCGCATGGCTTGTCAAGGAAAGGCATGTCAGGGAAAGGCATGGAAAGGCAAGGCAAGGAAAGGCATGGTATTTCAAGGCAAGACATGGCAAGGAAAGGCAAGGTAAGGCATTGCAAGGCAAGTCATGGTAAGGCATGTTGATCCGGATTATTTTTGGCACGAAATGAGAGCGGAGATATAATAAAGAAATGTATAGAGAAATATCAGATATCCAATAATATAATAGCTATATACCAGAGATATAACCATAAACACAAAGATACAGTAATACACAATTTCTATTATTGAGCGAAATGTACAAAACTGTAGAAATACAGAGTGAAAGATTTGCTAGACTGGTGGCAGCTTATCTCTGAGAAGAGATGTGACGGATACTCACATTTGCAAGAAAATAATTTTACAATGAGGCTCCAAATGCCTTTTTATCATAAAGAAAATCCAAAACCATAACCCTGAAAGATGAAAATCCAATAGTTTTGTGGACCCCGTTTTGGATAGTTTGGTGTATCAACTTCCCAGGGGCATAACTTTGGCATACGATCTCCATTTGGGGCACACGATAGATTGTTGGAATGGTACTGATGAGGAGATTCATTTTGGGGGCTCAATCAAAGCCTTCAAATATCATTGAGGTGCTCGATCATGAAAAAACATTTTTTAGGGCCTCAAAATGGTCCCAGAAGTTTAGGAAATGAAAAACTGCTAAAAATAGTAAGTTTCCAGAAAATTGTTTTGAGCCAGTTGGAATAGGTGGGTGGCCACTGATATCCACCTTTATCACATGTCAAGGAAAGGAATAGCATGGAATGACAAGGAAATTAAAGACATGTTAAGGCAAGGCATGACTTGTCAAGGCAAGGCATGACTTGTCAAGGCAAGGCATGGCAAGGTCTGTCAATGTAAGGCATGTCAAAGAAAGGCATGCCAATGCAAGGAAAGGTCTGTCAAGAGAAGGTATGTCAAGGCAAGGAAATGAATGTCAAGGCAAGGCATGGAAAGGCAAGGCAATAAATTTCAAGGAAAGTCATGGTAGTTCAAGGAAAGTCAAGGCAAGGCAAGGCAAGGAATGTCAAGGAAAGTCATGGCAGGTCAAGGAAAGGCATGGCAAGGCAAGGCAAGGGAATGCATGTCAAGGAAAGGCAAGGGAATGCATGGAAAGGCAAGGGAATGCATGGCAAGGCAAGGCATGTCATGGTAAGGAATGAAAAAGCATGGCAAAGCATGGCATGGAAAGGAAAGGAAATGTTGGGTATGTGTTATATTCTTTGCACAACTAGATTAGGTGTCTACTACGTTGCATCGAGTGTGCAAGGGGGTTTGAGGGGGGGGCTAGTGCCCCCCCCCCCCCCCCC
>CBVK0100603753.1:0-16578 GCA_900067695.1 Picea abies | reverse complement strand
CTCCATGTAGTTCATCTAACAATTCATCAATGATGGGAATGAGAAACTTATATTTAATAGTGATCTTGTTGATCTCTCTATAATTTGGACACATAGACCATGAACCTTCTTTCTTGAGTAACATTATCACCAGTGCATAGTAAGAACTTTGGCTAGGTCTAATAATGCCAGACTCTAACATTTCATCAACCATACACTCAATTTCACTCCTTTGGGCATAACGGTATATGTACGACCTTATGTTAGGAGGAAAACTCCTGGGAATTATGTGAATAACATGATCATTATTTCGAGTGGTTGTAAGACCTTTGGGAATATCTTCAAATACTTTGGAATGCTTATCAATGATCCCTTGGATATCTAGGGGAATATATGGCTTAGATGTATGAACATCTAGTGAGCATAGTTGTGAAATTACGCCTTGATGCCCCTTTTTCAATAATTTTGTCATGTCATTAGAGCTTATCACCTTACTAGGTTTCCATGTGATACCTCTTAACTCAATTTCTTTTCTTTCCAATGAAAATTTCATGAAAAGTTCTTGAAAATTAAAATCCATTTTTCCTAATGATTGTAACCAGTGGATTCCTAGTACTACCTCATCACCACCCATTGGTATAGTTGCATAGCCCCATGTTTTTTAATTGTGGCTTATTGTGTAAGCGTCTCTTATTGGAAGCTCACTGTATAAGTGGTAGCTTACTGTGTAAGAAAAAATAACTATCAGCTTGTTATCTAATGGGCATGTTTGATAAAGACTTGGTCAAATATCCCCATGCCCCATCCTTTCGTTCGACCAAAAATATGCTTAGCTTTCATTCTATAAATTAACATTTACTCTATAATCTAGGAGACAAAAATACCCTCGTTCATTGAAAAAGGAAATGATACTCTTCGAATGAGATTATATGTGCCAATTAAAAGAAATAGGGTTCCTCTATCTAGAGAACACAATTTCTCTGTCATTGCTAAAATCTCGTGGCTATTTGACATAGGTACAAAATGTTGGTTAAATAATCAATCCATTAAGAAAAATATTATATATCCTTGCTTGGTTAAATTTATGATTTATAGAATTCATCATAGGTCGGGCTTGTTACTTGCATGCACTAGGATATCTTGTCGTGGTTGGGCCCGAACTTGCAGGGATTTGTTTTTAAACTATTCAGTATACTTTAATTTTAGACTCACATAGAGTCATACCTCTCTCTACATTCTTGTTAAGTTCATGCATGTTGTGATATCATTTAATTTTCTCAGAGCTCACTGTGTATTAAGCAAATTGATCTTTGTTTAATTTTAACAAATTCATTACAACACTCTTTGTCTCTTCATAACGGGTCTTCTCTTGTACATTTTCTTTGAAGTAATACTTGTGCAATTGTTAAATTCCCTTATTTCTTGTGTTAAAAAGTAGCTTTGTTTAAAATAATTGTCTCACACTATTTCAGCCCTATGTAAGGAGTTTAATTACTCTTCTCCAAAGTAAATTCGTTGGCTATTATATATCTAATTCTTGTTTCTGTTGGTATTCCTTTTACCTTGTCAATATTTTACTTTATCAAAATTGTAACCTATGGGTTATCAAGATTATTGTTCTCAATTGAAAGATTTTCTTATGTTTTATTGCTTATAATTTCACAAGTATATAAAGTGATGATGGGTCTCTTTTGTCTTTCCAAGGAACCCATCAGGTATAAAACACACTCACTCCCCTTCTTAGTCTTGGATTGATGGATTCACATGTCAACGATGATGGTCCACATCAACATCGAAACCCAAGTTAAGTAATTTTAATTCTTTATTTGATGCATATTTAATAAATTCGTACATTAGTAAGTTACCAATTCATTTATATGTTTGTTACAATTTTGGGAGGAACCCCATCCACTTGGATAAGTATGTGACGTATCCAAAAAAGGTATTCAGATTCATATTCATCCACCAATCCTTGCGAGTATTCCTAGATATAATTATGTAGTTCTTTAATTTTATGTTTCTTCTAGATAGGGAGTTCGGGTATTCAAGGAACTCAAAAAATGTAACAATTTGATCATTGGATTTATTGATGGTAATAAATATGTATATCATTTTTTTGTCACAAGACCTATACTCTTTTGTAACAAATGCCTTCCTTTCATATTTGAAAAAACATGTATTAGGAGTGTTATTCTTTTATTCGACATAACAATAGCATTGATAAAGAAGTTGTGTTTATATCTATATCTATATATTCATATTCATATATATATACTACACTGTTAATAACATACTACCACAACTATTTTACATAATGGAAACTATATCAACCAATATGGCTATAAAGTTCTTTCAAACAATTTTTGTTTATAAATGCAATGGCAAAGATATTGAAACAACTATATAAATACTAAAACATCATTAGCATAATACCAAATTTAAATACACCTCTGAAATGCATATCTAAAAAATATGATGCTGGGAAGGAAATGGAACAACCACATTCCACCCAATCGTAGAACAGAACAACCACAACAACTTGTCTTGACCACCCTCTAGCCTAACCATGAGTCTATAAGGGCGAACTAAATTATCCTCCTTAGCTATAGTCACCATCAACAGATTAGAATATGTCTTTCCTCACACTACAAGTGATCATAAGAAAAAACAATTGTCAATCATCCATCATACTAAGAAATGTCATGGCTCCCACATATGTTGTATATATTCTTGTTCTTAGGTCTTTCCATTCCTTTCCCTCCTTGGGGAAATTCACATATTTACAAATCCATGATTTTTAGGAGTTTCTAGTGCTCAAATTCAACTTCTACCACCTATGAAAATAAGCCCTGAGGTAACTCAAACATGTTCCCCACTAATGGAATCATGGTCAACTATTTTTAACTTGGTTATTCCATTTTTCTTCCATCATTAAATTTATTAAAAGTTTGTGGCATACATGTGTCCAATAAAAGAGGACAATTTGAAAAGTCAAATATTTTCCCAAAATTCATCAAATAATTAATTACATAATCCAAAATTCCAAATTCGTTTTTTCCATAAATGGAAAATAATTTCCAAATCTGAATTTTCCAAAAACGAAAATTGATTTCAAAATTCAATTTAGAATTTAATTTTCTAAAATTTGAGGATATTACATATTCTCCCCCTTAAGTACAACATTTTCCTCAGTGTTCATTCCTCTCTTAGAATATGGTTGGATAATATTTCAACATATCTTCTTACAATTCCCAAGTGGACTGCTCAGGACTAAAGTGCTTCTGTTGCAGTTTTACCTGGGCAATGGCTTAGTTTCATAGTACTGTTCCTTTTCTTTAGAAAATGAATAGGGGTTCGACTTGGAGCTCGCCTTCTGGTTCCACCTACAACATGTTCCAATCAATGTTGTGAGTAGGATCATGAATATACCTTTTAAGTCATGAAACATGAAAACATTATGAACTTTTAAATTTGCAGGCAATGCTAGTTGATATGCCACGGGTCTGATTCGAGTTAAAATCTTGAAGGGGACACAAAAACATGGCGCCAACTTTGAACAATTTCTTGGCTTTAGAGAGCTCCTTCTTGCTTTGAATTTTACATATACATGTTCCCCAATTTGAAATTATTGATGTCTTCTTTTTAAATATGCATAGGTATTATGTTGGTCTTGGGCCTGTTTTAAGTTCTGTTGTACACTTTTTACCATTCTCTCCATTTCATGGAGCATTTCTGGTCCCACCATACTCTTGTCAACTGGATTATCCCAACTAATCGGGGTTGTGCATTTTCTTTCGTATAAAACTTTGAAGGGACTTATCTTAGTTTATGTTTGATAACCATTATTGTAAGCAAATTCAACTAAGTGCAGGTACTCCTCCAACTCAGTCGGTTTTGTCCTCACGTACATTCAAAAGATGTCTTCGATAATCTAGTTTGTTCGTTCTCTTTTCGCATTCGTTTGTTAATGATAGCTTGTGTTGAAATTCAGGTTAGTATCCAATCTTGCAATCAATTCTTTCCAAAAATTTGACATAAATTTGACATCTCTATCGGAAATCACCATCTTAGGAATCCCATGCAATCTAAATATTTCTTTCATAAACATTTTAGTGATATTAATTTCTTTATAAGTAGATTTCACAGGTATAAAATGTGAGGATTTTCTTAGTTTATCAATCACTACCATAATCGAGTCATTTTGTCTTTGAGTCTTAGATAAACCTGTGATGAATTCCATTGAGATAATCTCCCATTTCCATTCTGATGTAGGCAGAGGTTGCAACAGACCTGCTAGATGTTGATGTTTATCCTTTACCTGTTCACAATCTAAGCATTTAGACAAATATTCAACTATTTCATTCTTCATGTTAGGCAAATAAAACAATTTTCTTAAGGTTGTTATCTTATTCTGGTATCTTGGGTGACCAAAATACGACTTTTTATGTAGTTTGTCAAGAATTGATGTCTTTAAATCAACAAAATTAGACACATAGAACCAGTTTTTGAACCTTAACAATACATTTTTATCTATACTCATATCTGTCCTATTCAAATTTTCTTCATTTCCTTGCAATTATGTTGTTATTTTAATGTAATTTTTGTCATTACTGCTTTCAGATTTTATTCTCTGTTCAATATTGTTTTCTTCTTTGTTGATACTTATTTCATAGATTATGTTAGTACTCTGACTTAGTTCATCTACAAATTTGTTTTCCTTACCTTTTATGTGTTGTACCTGAAATTCAAACTCACTTAAAAATGCCAACCATCTTGCTTTCCTTGCATTGAGATCTACTTGACTAAACAAATACTTTACACCATTGTTTTCGATTAGTAACATATTTTTTCTTCCCATTAAATAATGTTGCCACATTTTTAATGGATGAATTATGACCGCTAATTCTAAATCGTGAGTCGAATAATTTTGTTCATGTTCTTTCAGTTTACATGATTCATAACATATGACGTGTCCATATTGTTTCAGCACACCTCCTAATCCCTCTTTTCTTTCATCCACACAAACTCTAAATTCTTTATCGGGATCTACTACCTTTAGGATATGTGTTGCGGTTAATTGTCTTTTTAGTTTATCAAATTTTTTTTGACACTTTTATGACCAAGTAAATTTTATTCCCTTTTTTTGTAGTTATGTAATCGGATATGCGATCTTGAAAAATCCTTCAATAAATCTCCAATAATAATCGATAATTCCCATAAATGATCTGATGTCTACTACATCCTTAGGATAGGCCATTCCATAATGGATTTTATCTTTTCTAGATCAACTGCAATACCATCTTCAGATATTACGTGTCCTAGGTACTATATCTTTCTTTGGTAGAAGTCACACTTATCAAACTTAGTATACAACTTATTTTCCCTTAAATTCTGCAATACTATTTTTATATGTTCTTCATGTTCTTCTTCTGTTTTTGAGTAAACTAAAATATAATTGATAAAAACCAGCACAAATTTATCCATATATTGGTTGAATATGCTATTCATCAATCACATAAAGGTTGTTCATGCGTTAGTAAGCCCAAATGGGATTACGGCAAACTCGAAGTGTCCATAACGTGTTCTAAAAGTTGTTTTATTTATATCTTCATCCTTTATTATGACTTGGAGATAACCAGACCTTAAATCTACCTTAGAGAATATCTTTTCTCCTCCAACTTGGTGAAATAGATCATTAATTCTATGCAAGGGATACTTATTCTTAATCGTCATTTTTATAAGTTGTCGATAGTTAATACACAGTCTCAAAGTCCCATATTTATTATTAACGACTAAAATGGTGCTCCCCAAGGTGAAACACTTGGTCTGATATAGTCCTTATCAAGTAATTCTTGTAACTGAATTTTCAATTCTGTTAATTCAGGTAGGCTCATTCTATAAGGCTCCTTGGATATTGGGGCAGATCCAGGTAGTAGGTTGATAAAAAAATCTATCTCTCTCCTTGGAGGTTGTTCTGGTATTTCATCTATAGATACATCTTTGAACCCACATAGGACTGTAAAGTCTTCTAAACTCATTTTTCTTTCTTCTCTTGGGAGGCTAGTTACTTGTACAACATAAATTTGGAAACCTTTTTTCAGACATTTTTTAAATTGTATCGTTGATATTTGTCTAACAAAAACTGGTTTTTTGATTCTTTGTATCGTTCTAACTATGTTATTTTCATCTCTCTACACAAATGAATTTTCGTAACAGTTTAATATCACTTTGTGTTTTTGTAACCAGACCATTCCAATGATTAAATCATAATACCCCAAAGGTAATATGTTCAGATTTAAAGTTTTACTTTGACCATTTATGCTTAGTTCACAGTCAGAAATAAAATATGTTACCTTTCTTTCGGTCCCTTTTGCTAACTGTACTAACTAGGAATTAGGATTCTTTACCTTCTTTAACTTGTTCAATTCAAATAAAGATGGAGTAATATAACTCAAACTAGCTCCCAGGTCAATTAGTATAGAGACATTGTGGGTATGAATTTTACCTTCAACTTCCACAATACTGGATCGATGATCTACTTGTCTTCCATCTAGAGCTGCATTGATTTTATGTACACTTCTACCAATATCTCCAAACTTTTAAGTATCTTGAAGGTTATGGAATGAGGTTCTTGTTGTGGGATTTAAGTGTGGACTAATTCTCCTCAAGTGGGGTTCTCCACACTCCCAACACTTCAATGGTTCTCTACGACTATCCCCAACCTTCTTGACTCCCAAGTTAACTAGTCTATTTCCCCCTTCGACATTCTGTGTATTTGAATGATAATCCTTCTTTTGGAAACCTTTCTCCATATTACAGAAAGGGGTTGATTGGAAGAATTTCTTACGTTGATTCATTTTGTCATGTTTCTATTCTTTCCATGCATTGAGAATTTCAAATCTCTACTTGTACTGATCATAACACATCTCAGTCTTTCTAAACACTTCAATTAAAGACTTGGGATTGCCAAATTCGATCTTTTCCTTGTACAAATGTGGTATACATATCAAGAACGTTTGTATCATTACTTTGTCTTATTTTATGTACACTACAAACCTCAATAAATCTATGAATTTATTTATCAGATCATCCATGACCATTTGTACTAGTCACAATTCATAAAATTCCTTAGTTTTTCTTTCGTAATAACTTTCTAATAAGTACTTCTTCCTGAAATACTTTTTAAATTATGACCATTCCATTTGTTTTTCTTTCAATCCCTTGGCTAATTTCAGGTCTTGCCACCATATACTAGCTTTTTCTTTTAAGTTGTAAATGGTCATTCTGCCTTTCATATTACTAGAGTAGTTATAAATCTGGAAGTATTTTTTTATATCTAGTGCTTTTTTTGGCTTTTCGTTATCTTCTTTAAATCCTTGTAATTCCACGATGAGGTTTCACATTGTTTCCAATACTTGAGTGGTTGAACTTCCTTCACTATTATGCTCTGCATCTTTAGGAAGTTCCTGGTTTGGATTCCCTTCAAGTCTGTCTCCTTCCTCATTCTGTGTTGGCATTTTCACAAGAGACAAATTATTTTTCTATTTGTAACAATAAATGTGTTTGTTAGATTTTATTCAAGGAAAAAAAATAAAATTCTAGTGTTTCCCTCAGGTCCAAGTGCTATAACGTACAACTATGATACCATATATAATGTACCCCAAATTTTAGAAATTAAAAAAAATTTAAATGGTGAAAACTGCAATCTATTATGCCTAACAAATGTTGTGTCACAGGAATAATTAAATGTTAAGCTAGTCAATATATATCTGGGAAGTGTATCATTGTTATAACTCATTCTAAAAGGGTTGCAAGATATCTTAAGATCCATACATTATTTTCCATTAGGAGTCGCTACTAGCATTAACACTGTAATGTTATTATAATAATGGCTAGGCTTGTCAAGGTCCATAGCCTAGGCCTAACCTATTCAACCCACTCATATAAGTCCTAACTATATTTCTAAAACATATAAAAAGGTACTTTATAAACTAAATACATATACATTATACACTATATACACTTTATGTAAATAAAATATTGAACACTAGTGTACATTGGAATGGACCTAGGTCCTAACACACTAAGTCTGAACTTCCACACTAGGGCTTTGTAGTGTTATAGAGTGGTTCTACCATGTTGAAATAAAACTCATAATAAAACATGACGATACAGTCAGAACCCTGTTTAAATGTAATGTTGGTACGCATTACCCATAAAATTGTGGCATGTACATAAATCGAGAAGCATTAAAGGATCAATTAGGATAGTTGAGCCTAGCCTTAGTCATTTAGGTTGGTCGTAGCCATTAATGGTGGTAGGTCACCTTTGATATCTAGGTTTGATGATTTTTGCCACTACAAACTTGCCACCTAGACTAGCTTCACATGGAAAAGAGAGGGTGGCATACCTTCCATCCTCCTCCACTATTGTGAGGCATGAGGTGCCATTACCCTTCACACTCATTCCATACATTTTGTTTTTAGTGTTTTTGTCCTGTGATGGTAGTGTTATGTGACTATGGTAGCATGGTAGTCACGGGGTGTTAGATCGGTTCTCCATAGGCAAATATTCCCATTGTTGTCGAGTTTCCTCTCAGCTCTCTGGGTAGAACTGGTAGCAAAGGCACTTAGCCAGTTCTCCTTCACAACGTACAGGTCACTCGTTTAATATATTACTCTTGAATTGTGCATAGTAAGCTCCCTCCCTTTGTGTATCTTACTCCACATGCTTGTCAATTCGATATAGTGGGTTCATTTATGTTGAAGGAATACATTCCTTTGTCTAATTTGATTTAGCCTAGAGTTTGTTGTGAATGCACTCTTTGTATTGCGGGAGATCTTTGTCCCATATCTTTATTTACATTACACATTTCTTATGCAATGTATTATTTTGTTAGCCAAGATCTATATAATGTATTTCTTTAAGTCTATGTTTCCCTCCAGTATACCCAGTGTTGATGGGTTCTCTTTACAATGCGCTCTCCATGTCCCACTCTTTGCTATAATGATACTGTGTTGAAGGGATCTCTGTACAATGTGTTCTCCATTTCCCATTTCTATTATAACAATACTGGGTTGAAGGGCTCTTGGTACAATGTGTTCTCCATTTCTTATTTTCGTTATAATGATACTAGGTTGAAGGGCTCTTTGTACAATGTGTTTCCATGTCCCATTTCCATTATAATGATACTATGTTTTCCTTGTCCCATTTCTATTATAACGATACTATGTTTGAAGGGTTCTTTGTACAAGTTCAACATTTGGTTCGGGTTCTATGATTTTCTTTCAAAATATATCGGTCTTCCAAACTCTAACCGTCCAGGTTCCTCCCCATTCACCCATGGTCGGAAACCCTAATCCCTTGTAAGATTTTATTTAGTTTTGGGTCTGTATAGCAGTGTAGCCTCATGTTTTGTAATGGTAGCTTGATGTGTAAGCATATCTTATTGGAAGCTTACTATATAAGAGATATCTTACTATGTAAGGAAAAATAATTATCATCTTTTTATCTAACATGAAGGCTTGATAAAGACATGGCCGAATAGCCCTGTTCCCCATCCGTTCTCTTGAGCCAATCCATGCTTAACTTGCATTCTAGAAATTAACATTTATTCTGTAATCTAGGAGACAAAAATACCCTCGTTTGTTGAAAAAAGGAAATGATAGTGCTTGAATGAGATTATATGTGCCGATTAAAAAAAAATGGGTGCATCTACCGAGAGAACAGAGTTTCTTTATAACTACAAAAATCTTGTGGCCATTCTAGAGAGGTATAAGATGTTGGTTAAATACTCAATCCATTTAGAAAAAAATTGTATATCCTTGCTGGGTTAAATTTATGATTTCCAGAATTCATCATAGGTTGGGCTTGTTACTTTCACTAGGATATCTTGTCGTGGTTGGGGCTGAACTTGTAGGGATTTCCTTTAAAATTGTTTTGTATAATTTAAGTTTAGACTCACACAGAGTCATATTTCACTCTACATTCTTGTTAAGTTGATGCATGATATGATATCGTTTAGTTGTGTTAGAGATCAATGTGTATTAAACAAATCGATCTCTGTTTAATTTTAACAAATTTGTTACAACACCCTTTGGCTCTTCGTAATGGGTATTCTCTTGTACACTTTCTTTGAGATAATACTTGTGGAATTGTTAAATTCATTTACTTTCCTGTGTTATAAAATATGTTTGTTTAAAATAATTGACTCACAGTATTTCGACCCTATGTAAGGAGTTTAATAACTCTTCTCCAAAGTAAATCCGTTGGCTATTATATCTCTAATTCTTGTTTCTGTTGGTATTCATTTTACATTGTCAATCGTTTGCTTTATCAAACTTGTAACCTATAGGTTATGAAGATTATTATTCTCAATTGAAATATTTTCTTATGTTTTACTGCTTATAATTCTGCAAGTATATAAAATGATGATGGGTCCCTTTTGTCTTGCGAGGGAACCCATTAGGTGAATAATGCACCCACTCCCCTTCTTGGTATTGGATTGATGGATTCAAAAGTCAAAGAGGATGCTCCACATTAGCATCAAATCCCAATTTAAGTAATTTTAATTATGTATTTGATGCATATTTAATAAATTCATACATTAGTAAGTTACTAATTCATTTATATGTTTATTACAGGTTTGGGAGGCACTCCGTGCAATTGGAGAAGTATGCATCCTGTCTACAAAAGGTATTTGGTTTCTAACGCAAGAGAATCTCTCCACATCATCCAGCCAGCCAGCCAGCCACGTCAGCGAATTCAGGTCGCGTGTTAAAGAGAGGCTCAACCTCATTTGAAATCTGAATTCAATGTAATTTAATGCTTAGGTTGTTGAGCCGTGAAGCCGTCCCTTTGTGCAGGCTGTAGATAAGAAGGCCTTAAATGTTTTGTAAGGCTGAGATCTAGATTCGATGTTGGAATAGACAGCCCATTCAATGTAATTGAATAGGGTAGGTAGATTGGGGGGAAGAGCTCGAAGAGCCCCCTCATGTAAAAGATGTATTATATATCTTTAGTATTTAGAGTTGAGGGTTAGTAGAGCTAGCATAGAGAAGAGAGTCTATGAGTAGAGATTAGAAAAGAAGGAGCCGAGACTTTGTTACAGGTCGTGCTCAGGAACAACTTTGTAAAGAGGCACTTTTATTAATATAAACAGAAGCGGTTTTTCCTACATGTATTTCTGTATTATGTGGATGCGTTGGTGTGTTCTATTTTATGATATGAATGTATGTTGTAGGTTTACATTTGCAGGAGTATGTTTGATTTTCAGGTGAAGGTATTTGAGGTTTCATGCCATGAGGGCGTTACAGAGTACTGCGGTCTTTGAATACCAGTGCACTGAAGCACTTCTGAATACTGTGGGTTCAGACAACGATGTGTTGCAGCACAAGAAATTGAAAATCATCAACTCGGGGAGAAGACCTCAAGGTTGTTGAATACCTTGGAGGTTAGGCTGTGGGAGAAGAATATAGTTGCTGACATAATCACTGAGGAATTCTGTAGAGCTCTGCCAGGTGGGCATTGAGCATATGCACAGTGGTGCATTGAGAAGAACTCTGCTGTGAGTTCTTGAGGAGAACCAGAATCATTAAGGATTCTGAAGAGCTCTGCCAAGTGGGCATTGAGAAGGTGCAAGGAGTGCACAGAGGGAAGAACTATTGAATGTTCTGGAGAAGATACTCTCCCAAGTGGGTAGTGATACATTGTGTAGATAGGCACAGGGAGAAGAGAACGCTTTGAGTTCTATAATTGAAGGAATAATCCACTGAGGGATCTTCACAGGGTTGTTGAACACCCTACAGACTCAACAAGAGGTTTCTTGAATAGAAGGATAGCCAGGAGGGCATCCAATTTCTCCATCTATGGGAGAAGAAAGAAGGATAAAATCCCTTAGGGGTCTGAGCGGTTGAGAATATTAGGAGGGGGAACACTTTGTGCATGTCAATACCTTGCAAAGGTGCATGAGTTGAAGAATCCTTCAATCATTCAAAAGGAACAAGCTTAGGAGGAATAGCATCATTGAAGAGTGCAGGCGAGGACTCATATAATGGATCTCGCAGAGGAGGCATGACAAAGGTTGAGGCCTTTGAGAAACTTGGAAATCCTTCCATGTCTGAGAAGGAAAGTGTGAAAGTTTAGGAGGGAGCAGAGCTACTGTCGGATGGGCCGACAGACTCTGGAGCATTAAGATTTCCACGTCCAGGAAGGAGAAAGAGGAGCGCATAGAAGAGGATATCGTCAATTGTTGGATCTCCCTCAAATGCCCGCCAACTATTGTACTCAAATGCCCGCCAACTATTGTATCGGGTGAAGATGTGGGAGGCTTAGCTTTTGGAGTAAGCATACAAGAAGAATGGATCTAGGCCGTTAGATCTTGGTCCAATTACCCATCATTCGTTGGATCTGACAGGAGCTGCACGAGGTTTACCTTCATGAAGAGGAGGCTGAAAATCCCAACGAGAGGCATGGCCATCGGGATATCAACATTTGTGAAATTGGGATTCACGATGACATGAGATTGGGGATTTCCATGGGAAAAATCCTAGAATCGATCTGAGTCATCCATTTTTGGAGGCACGTGGTGGGGATCGAGCGATCCATTGGTATATCGGCTATCGAAGTTTTGAGTTGACAGAGAATTTTTGTCATCGGGGTATCAGAAACTCTGAAATCACGATATTAGAACTGGATCATCCATCCTGAGGGGACGCATGGAGGAGATCAGAGAAATCAAGAAATTTCCCAAAAGGAAAAGTCATCCATGAAGAAATTGAAATCCGAGAAATTGGGGATTCCATGGACAAGAGGTTCAATACACTTCAACCTTTGAAACTCTGAATCCCGATAAGAAGTATGACTGCAGTCATATAAGGGGAGGTCACATGGACCAAAAGTCTAGCCCAGAAGGTGAACGAAAGTTGGAGCACATCAGGATTTCGAAGCCCAAACCCCCAAAAGAGATAAGGCTGTGGTCTTATGAGAACTGGTCATGTGGACTAGGAGTTTAGCCAGGAGGGTTAAAATGTAAAGGTGCGTATCGGTGAATTGTCTCATCGGAGATCGGGGATCCAAGAGGACAATGGTTCTCGTGACATCAGGGATCAAGAAACCCTGAAACCGAAAATTAAGTCGGGGGGAATTCACGGTTGAATGCAAAAGACCGTGAGGTAAAAGAAAAGGACCTATGGATTGGGTTTTTAGCAGAGATTCCGACAGGAAATCAGAAGAGCCACTTCGGCTTGTGAAATGATTGATCGATCCTGTGACCAGGAGCACGAGGTACAAGTCGTGTATTACTGCATCAAGTGGTATCAGAGCCTGATTCTTGTCTGTATATTTCAGACGAGGGAGACATAAGAGGTAAAGAGCACTCTGATACACATCGGTTGGTATCAGAGCAGGACTTCACTTGTATATTTCAGGTGAAGAGAGAGGGTAAAGGAAGAGAGAGTGTTGGAGACTTTGTGACGATTGTTTGTAGGTAGGCAACAATCAAGAAGACAATCAGGAGGACTATAGGAAGAGGCTGAAGCACTCAGGATTGTAGAGTGACAATGACAAGTTTGCTAGGAGAGCAGATAGAGACAACAACATGGCTACAAAAAGTCCATACATATACTGAAAGGAAAATCCTAGAGGCAATGAGCCCAGCCGAAAGGGGAAAAGAAGACATCAAGGAAATAATAGAAGATCTTGAACTGCGGATGTAGCAGAATAACAAGTCGAGATGGGTATATGAATGGCCCGTTAGGAAGGCAAAGGTAAAATGGCTAGTCAAGGAGTTGATGGATAGAAGACAACATAGGCTATTAATACGATGGTTGAGGCATGCTGAAAACCTCGACGGACCTAAAGAAATGGTTCAGATATGTGAACCAGAGACTGGAAAAATTCTCGGTGAAGAGAATGAAATGGGGTCGGCTGAAGATCTCAAGAACTGTCAGAAGGGCAGAAAGGAAATTCCCAATTGCCAGGTCAGCAATGAGTTGAGATCACTGCAGGATCTCAAGGACTGTCATGAGGACAGACAGGGAATTTCACATTGCCAGCTGGGCAATGAAATGAGGTCATTGCGGGATCTCGAAGACTGCTAGGTGGGTAGTGCAAGCATCTCAGATTTCCAGGTGGGCATAGATGAGCATTCGAGACTATCTGAAGGTCTCATGGACTTGAAGGTGAATTCAATTCATCAAGGGGTGTTGATGAAGATAAGATCAGTTGATCTCATAATATTCCAGGAGGGTAGTCAACACATCCCATATTTCTAGGTGGGCAGGGATGAGAGGATGAGCTGGAATTAGCCAGAAGGGATGACGGAGCAGGTGAGCTCGGAAATGGATTTAGATCAACAGGTGTCACTGATAGAAGAGTAAGATATGAGAAATATTCTAATGATTGGGGGAATATAGATATTCCTACCACTTTCCCAGGAGGAGGCAGAAATCTGTGTTGCAGGTGCAACAACAGCAAAAGAATAGTCAACTGAGACTATCAGGGAAGAGGAACTGGAGCAGACTTTGGAAGTTGCCCAAGTAGGAGAAGAAAATGAGCATTCTGAGGAATGTATCAGTGCATTCATCCAGAAAGCTGAGGAAGATGTAGCACTAAAGATGACAACAGAAGAAGCAAAAGGGGATGATGAACATTATGAGGAATGGCTCAATATTTTTTAGCCAGGAGACTGAAAAGACTGCAACATGGGAGTTTGCAGAAGAAGAAGCAGACAACATTAGTTTGGTTGATTTGTATAAGTAGATTGAATCCCTAGAGAGAAGGGTGAAAGTGCAGAGTGTGCACATCCAACAGGTGAAGTTGGAAGCTGATGAAGAAGGCATGGGAGATCACAGTGATCTGCCCATGAGCCGAAAATGTTTTGCAGCTGGGAAGACTGTAAAAATAGGACCAACCACTAGAGCATCTGGACGAAACAATCAAGGAGATCATAAGGTAGATGTTAAGGTCAGCAAGGACTGCCAGCGATGAGAAGTTGAGCAGAAAGGAAGAAGCAGCGCAACAGTAGAACCAACAACAAAAGAATGGAGCAGATGAACAGCTCCAGAGAATGATTTGGGATCTAGGAGGATTTCAACAGCTAAGATGGGAAGCTCATGAGAAGGAT
This sequence comes from Picea abies, assembly GCA_900067695.1. Classification (NCBI taxonomy): domain Eukaryota; kingdom Viridiplantae; phylum Streptophyta; class Pinopsida; order Pinales; family Pinaceae; genus Picea; species Picea abies. The sequence continues at coordinate 1,475 of CBVK0100603753.1, read as the reverse complement.
CTCATGAATTTTGTAGCTGAGGAGTATGATGTAGGAGCATCTCTCCATGTCATCCATCCAGCCAGCCAGACACGTCAGTGAATTCAGGTCATGTGTTAAAGAGAGGCGCAGCCTCATTTGAAATCTGAATTCAATGTAATTTAATGCTTAGGCTATTGAGCCATGAAGCCGTGCCTTGGCGCAGGCTGTAGATAAGAAGGCCTTAAATGTTTTTTAAGGATGAGATCTAGATCCGATGCTGGACTAGATAGCCCATTCAATGTAATTGAATAGGGTAGGTAGATTGGAGGGAAGAGCTCGAAGATCCCCCTCATGTAAAATATGTATTGTATCTCTTTAGTAGTTAGAGTTGAGGTTTAGTAGAGCTAGCATAGAGAAGAGAGTCTGTGAGTAGAGAGTATAAAAGAAGGAGGCCATACCTTGTTACAAGCCATGCTCAGGAACACCTTGTAAAGAGGCACTTTTATTAATATAAACAGAAGCAGTTTTTCCTGCATGTATTTATGTATTATGTGGATGCCTTGGTGTGTTCTATTTTATGATATGAATGTATGCTGTAGATGTATGTTTTAGTTTACATTTGCAGGAGTATGTTTAATTTTTCAACTGAAGGTATTTGAGGTTTCATGCCATGAGGGCGTGACAGAGTACTGCGGTCTCTGAATACCAGTGCACTGAAGCACTTCTAAATACTACGGGTTCAGACAAAGATGTGTTGCGACATAAGAAACTGAAAATCATCAACTTGAGGAGAAGACCTCAAGGTTGTTGAATAACTTGGAGGCTAGGTTGTGGGAGAAGAACACAGTTGCCGATAGAATCACTAAGGAATTTTGTAGAGCTTTGACAAGTGGGCATTGAACATATGCACAATGGTGCATTGAGAAGAACTCTACTATGAATTCTTGAGGAGAACCAGAATCACCAAAGATTCTGAAGAACTCTACAAAGTGTGCATTAAGCAGGTGCAAGGAGTGCACAGAGGGCAGAACTACTGGACATTCTGAAGAAGATACTCTACTAGGTGGGTAGTGAGACATTGTGCAGATAGGAATAGGGAGAAGAGAACTCTTTGAGTTCTGTAATTGAAGGAAGAATCTGCTGAGGGATCTTCACAGGGTTGTTGAACACCCTGTATACTCAGCAAGAGGCTGCTTGAGTAGAAGGATAGCCAGGAGGGCATCCAATTTCTCTATCTGTGGGAGAATAAAGAAGGATAAAATCCCTTAGGGGTTTGAGTGGTTGAGAAGCTTAGGAGGGACAACACTGTGTGCATGTGAATACCTTGCAAAGGCGCATGAGTTGAAGAATCCTTCAAGGATTCGAAAGGAACAAGCTCAGGAGGAATAGCGTCATTGAAGAGCACAGGTAAGGACTCAGATAGTGGATCTCGCAGAGGAGACATAACAAAGGTTGATTCCTTTGAGAAGTGAGATCGGAAGAGCGGTTCAGCAGGAATGCCGAGACCGATCTCG
>CBVK0100603752.1:0-16578 GCA_900067695.1 Picea abies | reverse complement strand
TTTGTCTTATATTTATTTTTCTATTGTTTGAATAAATCTTATGTTTATCTAGTATTTATGTTTTGTCATCTTAGTCTATAAGAAATGAGAATTATTTTAACTTTTTTATTATTTGAACAAATGCTATGTAATTTGAGTGGGCCTAATGGTTAAGAACATGTATTTCTTTTCAACTCTAAATAGAGATGTGTTATTTGAAATCTTCAATTCTAAAAATATATGATATAAATCACAGCAATTTAATGCTCTCTTTTTATCATTTAATCTTATTTAACATCTTATCATAATTAATAATTTAGTTCTCTTTTTCTATAATTTAATATTTTATTATATATTAATTACTAAATTAAATAATTTAGAGATATTAAAGGGTATTTTGTAGTGGTGTGTGAATTAACGATATCCTGTATGACAAAATAATTTAGATTTTCTTTTAAATTATTAGACAACTTACTATCTTCTCCTAGTTACTAAATTTGAAAATATTTTGAAAAATTTGTAATTTGAAGATATTAAAATACTTATTTTAAATTTGGAAATATTTTGAAAATACTATAATTTCAAGATATAGTTTGTAAAAACATTTTGGAGTGTAAAATATGATTGTTAATTCTAAAATACGATTGTTGAGTTAGTAATTTTTTTTTAAAATATATTTATTATATAAATTATTTATATTATAAAATATATATATGAAAATAAAACTTGTTTCAAAATATAAAAAAATAAATATAGAAATATAGAGTATGCTATATAATCATTTCTGGTAATAATTTTATTTATTATTATTATATATATATATATATAGAGAGAGAAGGTTGCAATAATTTAATAATTTTATTTATTATAAGACGAAATATATAAATATTAAAATTTAATGAATTATTTAATTTTTTTTTATAATAAGAAGTTCTAAATTATAAGATTTAATTAGTTAATTTTATTTTTCTCATCTAATTACAATTCTACAATTTTTTAAGAAGATTTTATGAGTTACCATAACTTAAACTGGTTTAGAAAACCTTGTTAATAAATATTAGTAGATAATTATTAAGTATAATCTTATTGTTTTTTATTTCTGGGTATTAACTAGCTATTTTTGAGTTGGGAAGTGCCTCACTTCCACAACCACCAAAAGATGAGGAAATAAATGAAAATGGTTTGGTGTGGAGAAGTTTGCTATTTTGATTGTTGTTTGTCAAGACTTTGTTGACTTCTATTGTTTGTTAATAAAAATTAGTAGATAATTACTAACTTTAATCATATATATTGTTTATTTCTTTGTATTAAGCAGCTACTTCGAAGCTTGGTACCCCAATTCCATTGAAATAAAAATGAAGAAATAAATGAAAAATGGTTTATTGTGAGGAGTTTTCTATTGTGATTGTTGTTTATGAGAGCTTCTTTGACTTCCATTGTTTTTCATTTTGGAAAATCTTTTTGTTAAATCCTTACATGTTATGGGTAAAAATTACATTTGAAATGTATTGTTCAAATTATTCATGTACAATATGTTTGGTTTTATGAATTAGTCCAAGAAAAATATTTTCCTTATGTGCATTATTTTCCTTAAATATTTTTTATTATAGAGATTTGAATTTTAAAGTTGAAGGATGATGGTACACTAAATATATAAAAGGGATTTTGACTAGTACAAGTATACATACAAATTTACATTTGAACTTGTAATCTCTAAGGTGAATACATGTTCTTAATCATTAAGCCCACTCAAGTTGTATATTCTAATAATAATGTTAAAAATTAATATGTAAGGTCCACCTTTTTTTTAATTTCAAATTATTTTTATTAATATTTAAAATTACTAGAAAAATGTATCTTCCTTTCATGTTAAGAAACAATTTTTTCAGAATATTGGAGACTCAACATCAAGAGCATATTATTCAACAAGAAGAGTATCTTATAGACCCATTAATAACATAACATGTCAGTTACAATGAATTAAACTTGGGTGTGGAGGGTAACAACCATTCCTTCCAGCCACCCAAGCTATATCTAATGGGTAATTTAATTTTTACTATTATTTACTTAATAAATTCCTTTATTGTATTATATTTTTTTATTTTACATTTACCTATTTGTATAAGTATTCTACTTTTATTAAAGCTAAAAACTCCCTCTTATTTGTTCATCCTATAAAATTTTGTCTCTTTTTTAATTTAATTACAATCTTAAAAATATATTGTTTTCAATGTAATTGAAAACCTCTCATCTCGTTGACTTGCTTACATATTTTTTTAATTAAATATTCTTCTTAAAATCCATGAAAAAACAAAAATTGTATACCTTTCTTTACTTGGATATATTTATTGACCTTCTTTCCCCAAAATGTTTACTGATTTTTTATTTCCATATGTACTAGAGTTATTTATTTGTTCTTTAATGGAACTTCCAAGAATAAGATATTTAATCGATAAATCCTTCTAACCTCAAACCAATAAAGTGTATTCCAAGGGAATGGGGTAGAGGACTTTTGATCTATACTTTGTTTTTTAGGAAATTAGGCATATGATCAAAATACGAAGCATAGCATTATCTTGGAAGAGATATTGAGGTCTTCTTACAGCAATGAATGCTTAAATAAAAAAATATAAAAAGTGAACCTCGGATGAGCCTTCCATTGGGTTAGTTGTATTTATTTCATTTGGTGACGAGTAATTTTTTTTTGCTGAACCCATAAACTAGAACATCAATATTCACAGTTTTCCAATGTAAATTCTTCATATTTTTCATGTGTGTTGTAAATTAACATAACTATGTATTGATAGGATAAAATATATATGAATTAATAGTAGGAGTTAATCTTACTAAGTGAGTCCAATTTGACTCTCCTCTATTTGGAATGTGGAATGGATGATTCATCTAATTTAATGGTTTGAAAATATTTCGATGAATTTTAATGTATAATTAATTTTTTTTGTTATTTAAATATTTAATAAATTAAAATGTAGATATATTATCTAATAAATATTTACAATAAAATAAAATAAACATCTTTTTAAAATTTAATTTTTAGAATACATGAGAAGAATGATTTTAATTTTTTAACTAAAAAAATAGTTTAATAAAAATTATAAAATTAAAACAATGTAACTTTATGAAACAAAAATACAATTTAACATGGAAAATGCTTGAAAGATGGTTGAAGAAAATGCATTGAAATAAATTATATTATTTTCACAATATATCTTGCAAAAGAAAGGAAAGATTTTACAAGACATCCACCAAATCATAGAATAATCCACAACATTTGATTCAAACAATATTTTTATTAAAAATGGTTTGGCCAATGACTCTCTAAGTGTAGTCTAAAATTTCATTTACAACATTACTTCAAAATGTATGCCATCTAAAATCACTTATAACACCCTAAGTTCTATTATTTATAAAATTCTCAAAAGTTGGTTATAATAAAAACTTTAAGTAAACCCTCCAATAAACTAGTGGTTAATTCTATAACTATTTTCTTATCACATTCTTCCCACTTTCAACAAAATATATTACATAAATCATTATACCCTAAGTTCTATTATTTATAAAATTTCCAAAAGTTGGTTATAATAAACACTTTAATTCAACCCTAGTAATGGTTAATTCTCTAACTATTTTCCTATCACATGATTCCCACTTTTAAAAAAAAATATTACATAAATCATTATGTGGAAACTCTATTGTTTCCTGACAGATTTAAAATTAGATCCAATGGGTAAAAAAATATCTTCTAGTAAAAGTAATTTATACTGAGAAGTTGTTCCATATATGAAATCCCAGATTTTTATACATATAGCCATTCATCTTCCACTTGATTTTGAGATTCATGTACAATTCTTTCCTAATATACTAGATCTTTCTCAATTTTGTATATTTCAAACTTGTTTACCAACTTTATTTGATGATCCTCATGGTCCCTCTTCTTCTACATCTGTTTGATAATTTCTATTTCTTCCGAGTCTTACCTTATTTTTGTCTCCAAATGATGTTTTCTTCGTACAAAATAGAAAGTTGCAACCCTAACTCTTACAATTGGAAATCTTGGGTGTAAAAATCGATTTTGATTTATATATTTACTTGATCTTATTCCAAAACCAATTCTAAATAATTGCATACCAACCCTTGTTCTATCTTATATTATGTAACTTGATTTTCTAAATCATAGATTTTGTTATATTATATCGCTTTGTTAATGGTAACCTGGGAGATGGATAAGACAACTTAAATTAAGTTAGTCAATCTACATCCTTTAGTATCAACTAGTTGATCCTTAGTTTATAGAGGATTGTGATCTTTGGATCAATTATTTTTCTACTCTTTGTTTTCTTCACAATATAATGACTCATCTTATTATAGGTTATTAGTTCTATGTCTACAACATCTTCAATGGAGCCTAGAATATTTTGGTCTCCCCAAGATAAGTAGTTGTATAATCTACCAAGTGTAGCTATTTTCTCCATTGTTTCAATTTTATCCTAGAATGTTTTGGTCTCCTCAAGATGAATAGTTGTCTAAGCTACCAAGTGTAGCTATTTTCTCCATTGTTTTATTTTTATCCTTGGTTTATTTATCTTTATTTGTTCCTTTGTTTGGAATGACAAGATCCTACATAGTCAAATCAACAAAAGTGATTGGAGATGGCATATACTATTTTGTTGTTTTCCCTATTGATTCACCATTCTTGATCCCCTATGTTTCATGTAATTTCATCTTTGTCATTTTCCATTTTATCTCTTTTCTCTTGCTCGACCTTTTTCTACTATTCTTTTTTTCTTTCATTCAACTTATATTCATTCCTTTTTTCAAACTTTTATTCTTTCTTTTTATTTAGCTTCTAATATTGATTTCTCTTAAATTTCTATCCTATCCATTTCAGCCTTTTCTAGTTCTTATTTTAATTATTGTTCTTCTTTTGTCATCCTTTCTCAATTTGTTCTTTTAATCTTTCTTCTTTTTCTTTTATTTCTGTTTCTTCTTGTCTAATTATCTCTTCTTTAGATCTACTTTTATCTTCCTCTTTGTTTTTTAATAGCCTTTCAAATTCTTCCAATTGTTTTTTTATTCTCTCAATTTTCTCTTTTGAAGAATACAATGGGTGGAAACAAAGTATTTTGATTGAAATATTAATTTCACTTCCTCCGATATCATTTAATTTTCAAATGACATCTCATGATCCTATTTTTAATAGGGATAAGGCCATTTTATTGACATCATGAAGTTGTCCTTGGCAACTAATCTGAAGGGATAATTTCTTCTAAAATGGCACTGTGGAAATCTATATTCTAGCGACACATTTACCTTTTTCCTTACTTGCTTAAAAATGAGTAGCCCATAATTTCCTATATACATAATGCAGGGAGTAAAAGTATTTCTCTTGGAATCTTTGGCTATTTTGGCACTAAATCCTTGTAAGATAGTTCGATATGCAATTTATTCTAGAATCAAATTATTAGGAACATATGTAGTCAACATATGGGGAGGATCAACGACTCCATAAATTATGAAATATGTGTAGTCTTCCTATAAATACCAATTACCTATATATGCTCATTAGAAATATAATTTCCTACTCAATCTAGGAAATTTTTTGAATTTTTTTTGTTTGGAAAAGAACTATGAAATAATCACATAGTTAGGCATAATTTCTCTTACACATGTTCTCCCACATGGCCTAGTAATATAGATGCATTGGTAAAAAACATTTTCTAATTTTAAATTAACCCTAAGAAATTTTTACTATCACGCATGATGTCCATTAGATAGGATGCTATATAAAAAGTTGGTACATTTCATATTTGGCTTTGTATTTTTGAGCCCTATAAATGACAATGTTTAATGAGTGCAAACGTATTACTACCTAGTTGAAATTTCTTCATGTTTTAATAATTATATGTAATACATGAACTCATGCATATTTAAAATGAATGCAATTTGAATCACCATATAATATGCATGTAAAATACATGACATGGATATATTGGTATCCTAGGTTAAGCATGTATATATTCCAAAAAATGTGATGTCTTGAACCCACCGATTGGTCAAACGTTTCTTCATATTGTGTATTTTTTTAGGTATATCAATTCTAAAGCTCAAATTATTAATAAGAACGAATATATATACCTTCATTATTTATCACAACTCTATATCAATGTTGATGTGAATTATTACCCAATCAATGGATTTTGAGCATGGAATAATACAAGTTTTTGCAACAATAGTATGTAGGTGTGAAAATATAATATTGATGAATACCATGTAATAATAATTCATAATTTTTTGTTAACTTAGAGGCATTATATAATGATATACATTCTCCATAATATCCTATAAATTAAATTCCATCTCATCGAGCAAAAGTGATTTGGACATTAACTAGAGCTTTAGTATCCTTGAATATATGGTACAGAGGCTTGATTTCAAGTTTAAAAATGGAATGATTAGACTGAACTACTTATCTGTGGCCTCCACATCACTTTATGTATGTCTAATAGATTGTGTTATTGATTTCTTTCCATTTGGAGAATTTTTCAGTATCCCACATGAAAATCTCATATGAAGCATACTTGAAATTACTAATTTGATACAAATTTATATAAATACAAAATATATGATTTTATTAACAAGAAATATAATCCATGTATTGTACAAGAAATAAAGTTTCCAACCAACTTTTATCAAGAAATAAGAAATTTCTGATGAGAAATATTGAAGAAGGTATTTTAAAATGCATACATTATAAATTTTAGCTAAAATGATCAAATATTGAAATCCAACCAATAATGAAAATGTTAATAACTAGTCAACACGAAAGGAGATGTAAGCATGATGCTATGATAAAAAAGTGCAATTCTCCTTTCAATTTTTTTTTAGCAATGTATGCAATTCCCTTTAACTACTCAAAATTGAAAATTATTTCTAATATTAGATTATGTGCATAAGCCTTATTTATAGAGAAAGATTTGAAATTTTGATAATAATGAGCTCATGCACTTGTATATTAGGTAATATTTGGCCATTCTATTTGGATGTGACATCCCAACTACCAATTTTCTAAACATTCATTGAAATTTTATGAAATTAATGGCTATCATGAATGTCTTTTCATTTCTGTAACATACTGCTCTTGGGCACATTTGATTGGACTTATTCTTTTAGGACACTTGTGTGCAAGTCATCCGGTTCATTATATTATTAATTGTTTCGATTGTGGATTATGATGTTGTTGTGGATGTGATGATATGTTATTTTGTTATATTTATATCGACATGTGATTTTGACTGGTTTTTCCTGAGTGTGCAGAACTCTGGACTGATTAAGGATGTCGATGGCATCAATGGACATCCTTCGACTTTGGATCAATTTTGGGGTGGAATTTTATGGTTTGAGTGTTTTTTATATTGAATATGTGACATATGAATGGTATATTATGATGTTGATTTTTGATCACTGACATGTTCGTTGATGGATGCAGGATGATGAGAAATTGCTAACCAGACTCACATTTGGAGTAAAGCGGTCACACATGAAAACCAAAGATATTGAGGTAAAGGTATGGCAACATCCTTCTTGTAGCCTCTATCACTCCCACCGTGGCTTGAACTGTAGGTTAATGATTACCTTGTTTGAGATATCCATGATGTCATGAGGGAAGACTGTGACAGTCTCTCACGATAATTCTAAGGGGTGCACAATAAGGTAGGGTCCATATTCCTTAGAGGCCCTTAGTCTCCCATAAGGTCACCTGACGGAGTATTGACGTCTACCAAATCAGTCAAAAGGTTAGTGGCACCCTTGTAGCATGTAGTACGTCTTTAATAACACGTCGTGCAAATAAAACATGAATGGAAGCGAGTGGCACCCTTGGAGAAAGTAGTGTGTATTTAAGGGAACTTTGCAATTTTAACACTAGTAAATTATTGAACTTAGTACCTACAAAACTATGTCTCCTTAGGTCTTGGTCAGCCTTGAAATGAATGTTGCATGAGTAAAGATTAATAATCATAAAATCTCTTAAAAAAAATTGTCGAGCCTATTGAATTTAAAATCCTAGGTCTAGGTAGGACATGTGAACAAAAAACAAAACTAAAAGGACATTTAAAAAAAGGGGGATGAAGAAAATTCAAACATAAATAATTAAATTAAAATTTTAATGAAGTATTAAATATGAAAGATTATTGTTGGCCAAGTACAAACTTGCTAATTCAAAACTTAGACCAAAAAGGGGAAACTTAAAGAAAAAGGGTAATTTTGAACTCAACTAGGCTTTAAGAAAGGTGTTGGTAATTAAAATAAATGTAAGTGAAAAAAGGGACATCAAGGAGTGTTTTTAGGAACGTTTTTAGGTGGGTGAAGGAAATTGGCCTTTTACATTAAATAATTAAATAAATTTATGGTGCAACTATGAGATTATGTGACATGTGTATGGGGAAGGTTTATCTTAATTAATTTTTAATAAAAAGAGTTTAATGAGGGTTTTGGAAACAAATCACTAAGAAAACTCTATAAAAGGGATGGAGGAGGAGCATGGATCAAGTCTGGTATGCGTAAGGTTATGTTGCCCCATTTTATTCTTGACTTATTTTTCTTGTGGGATTTGGGACACCCAACTCGGATAACGAGTGGTAGCTCGACCTTGCAAGGCAAGCTGGGAGCTATTCATCTCTGGTTTGTGTGTGCAGCCCATTTCTGGCTTGGGGGTCTCACGGGGGAGAGGACTAACCCTAGTGTTGGATGGGAGCAGTTAGGTCTCAGTGGTTATCAACCAGGTGCGAGGAGGATCATCAACAACTGAAGGGACATTATCGAACAATCGTCGATTACAATAATCCTATTAAATATTTTCAGTGCATTAAGATTTAATGTTATGTTGTATGGTTTTGGTCCTCTATTGGATATTTTTGCATTAAGAATCCTTGTCTCTGAATTTCCATTGTAGTTGAAGTTGGTCGCTTATTATAATCTTAGTTAATTTTTTATTATGATTCAAAATTTGTGCAATGCTACACTTTCCTCTGGGTTGGTACAGAAATTGTAGTTGAATGCTTGTATAAATTTATGGATTATAGAATAGAACCATTTCAGCTGATGGATAATCTGTAGGGATATCTATTGTATAAAGATAAATTTCAATTTTAGGAATGTATTGTCCATACGGATTCACGAGTAGTTGTTTTAAAACTATGGCGTGACTCATGACAATCTTAATACTCGTAATATCATTGTTGGGTTATCCGACCAATGTTTTTGTAAAATTTTGAAATTCCAACTCGCCTATTGCACGAGTACTTCTGGCTTGCGATCTTCCATGTTTTTTTTATTAATATCTGAGCATAAGTTGATATCCATCTTAATTTTGTACTTTGTATCAAGACTGCTAAAATTTAATGAACCCACTTGGATAAGTTGATGCGAAGTTGAATTGTTTAAATTATTTAAGACTCCATATCTCTGTGAATTTCACAGTGCATTTTCCAGACTAAATTACAACTGCCATGATTTTGATTGTGAAGACCTCGAGAGAATTTATGTTTGAAACCAAGTATGATAGCACCATTTTATTAAGGAGGAGAAATTGTTGAATGGTGTTAGTTTTCTTTTTCAACACTTTTCCTTTGCGCAACCTGTGATAGGTTTTGGTGCTTTTATCAGACCTTAATTTTGAGAGTTTTTTCTTAGATGTTTAATTGGCTAATATAACTGCACCTCACTCTCCTTTAACACAAAGTGTAGATAATTTTTAAACCCAGGTTGTCTGAATTTTTATAGCACTTCAAGCTTGAGCTAGCGAATCTTTAAATGCTACTTATTTTTGTAATGGCTTGAGTGAGCTCTAACAATTGGTCCATGGGTTAAAGAAAGAACATCATTGAACCTCTCGTTTTCCTTCTCGTTCCATGCACCTTTTGGCTGCTTTGCGTTGTCTGGAGATTTTGAACTGTCTAACCTTTGTGAGGGAGATATTTCATGTTTGGTTGCAAGCGTCTGCCTTTTTTCCATGTTCTTATCGCCTGCATGTCTTGCATTTTCTCACAAAAGTTTTGTGGAGTACTCAATTTCGAGTTTTCCTCAACTGATGATCTTCCCAACCTGTGTAACTATGATCCCCCCTTACAGACCTGCTGTGGAATGTCCATTAAGGGATTGTGCTTGCTGAGGCAGATTCTTCTCTCCTTTTATCTCAGGAATTTCGTTTTGTCCCTGTCGTTAACATTCCTTATCAACTCTGAGCTCCATCGTGTCCCTTTTTCGTAAGGATCGTGGGCCATATCGGAGCATTGGGCCTAATAGCCTCTGCGATCTCCTCACTCGAAACCTCTGTGAAACGAGGTAAATTTTGACGCAAATTGTGGTTGTCCCAGCAATAGTTTCGCTTCCTTCTCTTCTACTCCTCCCTGAAGTCAACCTATGGCCCTTCTGGGATTGGAATCCTGGTGTTTCCCTTTAATTGCAATTTGATTTAATTTCTTTCATTTAATTATTCATTTAAACCAGCTAAGTAGTTTATCTGATTAATTTAATCCCTGTTTCTTTGTCAAATTCCAACATCTTAAAGCAGGGGGCATTATGTTTAAGGGTGAATTTTCGGGAAACTATCACCATTAGATTTCGATTCAGTCTTAATTGTTTAAAATTTATCTGAGTAAACTCAAATTCAATATCGATATTATCGATTCTTTTGCTTGCATTTACTTCTCAGATACTTTATTTTGTTGGGAATTCCTAGGATAAACCGTATGTTAGAATAGGATTGAAACTTAACTTACTGTGTAATTTAAAAATAGAAAATAGGGAAGAGTTTGTTCCTTGAGTAAGGATTGGGAATCTTCACTTGTGAGTTGTTTAGTCTAAATTTTATTATTAAATTATAATTCAGATAGAAGTTTTACTTCTATAGTTTTAGAGCTTCTTGGTTTAATATGGAGCCGGAGAATCTAAGATAAATGCACTTGATTTATATTGATTAATAAACTCCTTGTTGGAGAGGTATAAATGTTTCTTGAATATTTTTTATTATATCTTTTAACTTTAGATATCTCGTTGGTTACTATGAGATTTGTTATAGTCCTTATGAGATTTTAATGAGACCCATCTAGACAATGGTGCCAATAAAAACAAACCATATAAGAATTGCCTCATAAGAAAACATAAATCTATATAGTTGTTGCACAATTAAATGTATGGAAGGTAGTCACTCTGCGTCTTATTTAGCTTGTTGATTGAGTGATTTTGTTTATATTTTTTAATTTTATGTTGATAGTTGAAGTTGGTACTTTTGGTGCGTTGGATTGTGTCTTGATTAAAGGTTTAGAATTGTTTGTGTTGTTCCCTAGTCACTATCGCTCTTATTGCAATGTGGTGGCATGATTCCTTATGACTGGATGATTGCATGCATTCATCGATGGGTGTGTATGAAAACCTGGTCTTAGGTCATGTTCCTCCCGATGGTGTTGATGTCTATTATTGAAATCGATGTAATGTAATTTGTGTTGTAATGCATGATTATGATTGTTTCTCACCCATCGTGGAAGTTCATAGTACCCGTGTCAATTTATTAGATGTCCGTTGCACCTGAATGATCATGTTGTTGTCATTTAGCTTAGTCGGTTAGACTTGTTTGTGTCGGGTGGGATGTAGACACCTCCTTGTTCCTCAGAACAGTCGCCAGCCTTGAGACCTTAAATGGTCAAAATCGACGGGAACATGGGCTTGAGCATTTCTTATGTGTCTTGGAGGTCCTAACCATTGTAGAGTAGGACGAGTGGGTAGTCATTTATATTCTTTATCCATTAAATGTTCGTAAATTGCTTTTAGTTGCATGATGTGTTAATATGTTGGGTCATTAGGTTTATACATTGCGTGAAATTTGTTTGTTATGTTCGTCGTCGAGTTGTGATGCTTTATTTTATTAATGACATTACCTTCCTTGTGCTTTTAAAAAAAATTATTTCACTTGTTGTACGTCAGTTTGTGTCATAATGGTTGGGGTTGTTATAGTTTTGGTCAGAGCTGTTGATTAAGGTTGGTTGTCATTGATGTCAACCCTTGAAGAAATCTTGATAGCACAAAGGTTTGGGTAATGGACCCAAGGTTGTTTGATGTAAAGATGACTCATTATTGTCTTGTCATGGTTGATAAGAAGTACTAATGGATGAACTCCAAAGTGGTCCCCTTATGGTGAAATCCCTCACGGGAAGACGCTTTGCAGATTGAGTTATCATAGAAGTATGGTAAGAGAACCCATGCTTAATTTTAGGATAATGAGATGAAGGTCAGTGAATTTCGCAGTGAAACTATACTCGATGGATAGTGCTTGTCATGCAATTTCTTGTGTTATGTGGAATGTCACATAACTCCTCATGGTTAGAGAGTTATGGCCATATGAAGTTGAAGAACCCTCATGAGTCATATAGAATCCTCCAAAAGTCAAGTGTTTGCAAAAGAAATTATCTAAATAATAAAGTAAATGGAGAAATCGCTAAAATAAGGAAAGTGTAATGCTACATGAAAGTATAAATAAGAGGTAAATCTCTCTCAATTAATCACACTTGAATATTATTGAATATCTATTTTTATGAAAGGTTATTTGGACAGGTATCATTGATAGAGAAAATTTGCAGCAGGAAAAGTGTGGCAGAAAAAGTGCAAGAGGAAAACTGTGGAAGAAAAAGTGTGGCAAAAAAAACACGGCAGAAAAATCATGGTAGAAAAAGTGTGACGAAAAAAGCGCGGAAGAAAAAGTACGGCAAAAAAATTGAGGAAAAAAAGGTGCGGCAAAAGAATTGTGGAAAAAAAGGTGTGGTAAAAAAAGTGCAGTAGAAAAATCATGACATAAAATCATGGCAGAAAAAATGTGGCAAAAAAATCGCAACAGAAAAATCCTGGCAACAACATGGTTTGGGTCTATTTATGAGAGATATGGCACATAATGTTTAAGGTATGTTTTGTGAGCTATGGTTTAGCTCTTGAGATGGTATTGGATGTTCAATATTGTTGCATATATCAGATTTGTTGAGGGATACAATTGGTATTTTATTATTGGTATTTTGCATATGGGTATTGGTCTTTTGGTTGTGATGTGTTGCTGAAATTGTTTGTCTAGCTTGAGGCTACATAACAGTGAGGTTGTGGCACATGGATTGATACAAGGGTTTATGGTATTTGGTTTATGGATAGATTAATGAATTGTTAGATAAATTTTGATGGTTATATTGGTGTATGTCTTTGGTATATGGTTTAGGTACATGTTGGGTACATTGTTGACACAAGTAGTTGATGAGTTAGCACATACATGAGGTGTATAGTTGATGAGTTGGCACATACATAAGGTGTATATTTTATGATGTTGGTACATCTTGATGAGTGAAGGTTGATGCATGGTACATATTGGTTAAGGTTATTGGTACAAGTTGTTTGGTGAAGGTTGATTTCTACACATTGTTACAGGCTATTGGTACAGGTTGACAGTGACAAGTTGACAATGGCAGTGGTTGATTCACAGATAGTGACAGGTTGTCTACATTTGGAATTTATATTTCACGGCAGTTGGACGGGGAAAGGACAGGTGGTTGTAGCCACCTTTCGGTTGTAGCCGGAGAACTTAAGGGGTTATAGCCTCCTTCTGGTTACATCCATAGAATTAGAGAGTTGGAGCTTCCCTTAGGTTGTAGCCTGAGAAACCAAGGGGTTGGACCCTCCTTCTAGTTGCAACTAGAAAAAAAAGGAAGTTGGTGCTTCCAATGAATGTAATTTTTTAAGACATATAAGAAAAAACATTCCATGGTTTTCTCTCACTTCGAGTTTCCAAGTAAAACAACTGGTGTATTGTGTATATGTATGATTTCTCATTTGTTCATTTTTTTTTCACTCTGTAATTATTGTATGATAATACTACACTGATATAACACTTGCATTATATGGTTAAAAATGATTAAATTTCTCTATTACTGATTCACCTCCCCTCTCAGTAATCCAACAATTGGTATCAGAGCGGGTTCCTTCAGAAATCAGTTTAACCACTAAAAGGAAGATCATGGAGAGAAACAACTTGTATAAAAATGGAATACCATAGTTTGATAGACATAAGTATGCATTGTAGAGCATAAGGATGAAGATATATATATACAGGCACAAGGATTTGAAATTTGACAATCAATTGTATATGGATATACAGTACCAATAGTTCCACCAACAAATGAAAAAGCAGTGAAACTCGATCAGAATAATTCCAAATCAACAAATGCACTTCTGAATGGTCTTAGTGAAATGATATTCACTAAAGTTGCATGTTGTAAATCTGCTAAAGAGGTTTGGGAAAAACTTAGAAATACTTATGAAGGAGATTCAAAAGTCAAAGAAGTAAAGCTTTAAACTTACACAGGT
Organism: Picea abies; assembly: GCA_900067695.1. Taxonomy (NCBI): domain Eukaryota; kingdom Viridiplantae; phylum Streptophyta; class Pinopsida; order Pinales; family Pinaceae; genus Picea; species Picea abies. The sequence continues at coordinate 2,187 of CBVK0100603752.1, read as the reverse complement.
CAATTCGAACAACTTAAGATGAAGGAAGATGAGAATATTGCATCTTACTTTTTATGATTTGATGAAACAGTAAATGAAATCATAGGATTGGGAGAAGAAATCAAAGAATTTTTAATTGTTCAAAAGGTACTAAGATCTCTTCCTATGATATTTAACCCTAAGATATCAGCACTAGAAGAAAGAGAAGATCTGAACCCAATAAGCATGGATGAATTACATGGAATATTCACAGCATATGAAATGACAACTGAACATGAAAATCCAAATACAAAAGAAACATCCTTCAAAGAATCCAAAGAGTCAAAGAAAAAAGAAAAAGAACTTAGCAACAACTGTGACGTCGCGGAATATGATGAAGAAGTGACAAACTTTGTCAAAAGATTGAAAAAGGAAACCAATGACACGTATAAAGGTAATATTCCTTTGATTTGTTTTAATTATGATGGTGTTGGTCCTTTTTATAACAAATTTCCTCATAAGAAAAAGATAAATGATGAAGGTTACTCAAATAACAAACAAACCTATAAAGTAAAAGAACCACGAAGAAAATTTTCAAGAAAAACTTATGTACCAAAGAAGACATCTCATCATCAGATGAAGATGAAGTCAGTGACAGTGAGACAAAAATATTTCTATTCATGGCAGTAGAAGACCATGATAAAGAAGACTTCGAAGAAGAATATGAAGAAGCCAAAGAATAATATGAAGAGGCAAAAGTTGACTACAAAGAGGAATTGATATGTGTCATAGAAGTTATCAGAAGAGAAAAACAAGAAACTACAAGCATAACTAAAAAAGAAAGAAGACACTCAAGAACTAGAACAAATGATCACAGATTTGAAGGTTCAAATAGAAGAAGATAAAAGAATTGAAGAAACACTCAAAGAACAACTAGAAGAAAAAGATAGGATCATTGGAAATTTGGAAGAAGAGATTGTCACATTAAGAAAATATCTTCAAAAGAAAAATATGCAGAACAACTCAAACATTCTGGATGACATTATCAGCAGTCAAAATCCTCATCGTGACAAATATTGACTTGGATAAAATCAGACAGAAAAAGGATCAAGCTCCAAAACAAGAGAGCAAGAAACATATCCAAAAAACTATGCAGAAACAATCAAATGGGATAGGAAGATCTACAAGAAAGATTACAGGGACACTCCTTCGCCAAGAATATTCAGATTTCAAAATCACCAACTGACAGATAGGCCTCAAGAAGAAGAAAAATTCATAAGAGTATCTCCTTTCAGAATATTTTCAACTCCCAGGTATCAAACTATCTTTTTTGGTTTATGTTATGAATGTAATAATTTTGGACATAAAGTTGTGAATTGCATAGCTAACAAAAGGAACATAAACAACTTTGAAAGTCATACAAAAAAAGGTTATCCAAGAAGGCCTAGTGAAACATAGAGAATAATTTACGACAGGTTTGAATCCTTGAGCACTGAAGTGGAATGTTACAAATGTAACAACTTTGTACACATGGAAAAAGATTGCAGAATGATAGTCCCTCCTATAGAACCACAACAGAATAACAACATTCACAAACAAGAACCTCATAAAAGGACATGGATAAGAAAGAAGAATCAATATAGCAATGAAGAATGCACTCACTCTACAAGCTAAACAGAAGAAATGTTGTTGGTATGTTGACAATGGTTGTTCAAAACACATGGCAAGTGATAGAGATAGGTTTATTACTTTAAGAAAGAAAAGAGATGGATCAGTCTCCTTCGGAAATGATGATTCAACTAAAATCATTGGAAAAGGCATAGTTAGAATTAGGAACAAGAATACAAAGGCAGAAAATGTTCTACTAGTAGAATATATGAAACATAATCTTCTAAGTGTGAGTCAAATGTCTGACAAATGTCATAAAGTTAATTTTGATTCACAAAAGTGCGAGATAATAAAATAAGGTTCAAAAGAATTGATTGCTACAACTTCCAGAACTTCAAGAAACATATATGTGTTAAGTGAAATTGGAAATGAAAAGTGTTTTCTAGGAAAGGAAGATGAAATTCAGTTATGGCACAGAAGAATGGGTCACATACATTTTGATAAACTTGTAAAATTCCAAAAAAGAGAAGCAGTCAGATAAATTCCCCAGATCACGAAACCAACCACCACTTTATGCAAGCATTGTCAACAAGGAAAGAAAACAAAGACCAAATTCAAATC
>CBVK0100603751.1:0-16578 GCA_900067695.1 Picea abies | reverse complement strand
CTTCCCACAATTCCAACACTTTATCTTTCCAAGTCTGGATTTGGATCTGCCCTTCCTAGAATTCCCATGGTTTCCTGAGCCCTTTCCTCTATCCTTTTGTCTTCCCCTGTTCTCCATGTTCAACGCATTACCTGATGTCTCACCTGTGCTTTTCCGTCGCATTTCCTCACGAAGGATAACACCAACAACATCATCAAATTTTAAAGTATTTGAACTAGAGACAGAGTTACATACAACCATGACCAAGCCATTCCAGCTTTCTAGCAATGAGCATAATATTAGAAGATCTCTAACCTCATCATCAAATTCCACTTTTACAGAACTTAGTTGATTAGTAACCGTATTAAATTCATTTAAATGATCTACAATAGACCCACCTTCCGACATCTTCATATTAAATAATATTTTCATTAGAAATACCTTATTGGATGGCGAGGGTTTTTCATACAATTTGGCCAATGCATCCCTCAAACCCTTCGTTGTCTTTTCTTTTGAGATATTGAAAGCCACAGACGTTGCCAGGCTCAGCCGTATCGTTCCTAGAGCCTTTCTGTCAAGAATCTCCCATTCTTCGTCCTTCATGGTTGCTGGTTTCTTTGCTACTCCGCTCAATGGTAGGAATAGATCCTTATGATATAAATAATTTTCCATCTACATCTTCCACAATTGGTATCAGAGCGTAAGGTAACTCGTAGGAAAATAGGGTTCTTGGTTCGAGTGGGAGCAATGTCGGAAGATGGAAAGTTTAGGGTCGAGAAATGGGAGCAATGTCGGAAGATGGAAAGTTTAGGGTCGAGAAATTTAACGGCTTGAAAAATAGGACCGCGAATCCAAAACACAGAAGATACACAATACAAGAGAGACACAGATTTACGTGGTTCACCCAGTGTGGGCTACATCCACCAGAGAAATTGCCAGGTCCTTTCTTTATTATTATCCAACAAAATGAAGGGATACAACCTACAACAAAACCCGCTGTAACTTCCTCTTCTTTCTCTCATAGTCTCCTCTCTTAGAATACAATACTCACCAACATACATAGCCACAATACATTTCCCTCATAAAAGAGGGTTTCCTTCTAGGGAAAAAAACCCTAACATAATCTCTATCGTTAGATTTGCGACCTTATAATGAACGGTCCAGATTTACAATGAAATTACAATATACTTTTACAAGGAAATTTTTGCTTCGGGGGCTTCGTCCCCGCACCCCCATCGGGGGACGCTTCCCTTGAATCCCTGACGGGGGCCCTCTTTTCCCCAGACCCTCCAGCTGGGGGGATAGCCCCCCCGGACCCCGCAGAGGGGGTACCCCCCCTCTGCACTCCCCGGCTTGGAAGAGTGTACATACTTTTGGGTTGTAAATACTTCATGGGGTATAAACATGAATGAAAGTAAAAGACATCTAAATCAGGAATATAATCAAGCTCCACAACCAATAGGTACTTCATGGGTGGAAAAATTAGAGGAATTGGCTTGCATGGCCCGTTTTAGTGGCAGGGCCTAGTTTGAAAATTTGGGGTTCAGAACCTTCCCAAGCCATTTTGAGGCATCAAACATGATTTTTTGGGGTCAAAAATTTGTGAGCATATCTCATATCCCCTTGATTCTATTCTACACACAAACACCTTTCAAATGGTGCAAAATTACCTCAATCGGAGCTTGTATGCATAAGTTATGCCTCCCACAAGTTGATGTACCTTGTTAACCACCATGGTACGAGTGAATGCTACATCAACCCCCATTACTCACACATGTGAGGCTAGCCACATGTAGAATTTTAATAATATTATAGAAGGTCCAAACCTTATCACTAATTGAGGGTTAAGGCATGTAAAAAACCTAACCCTAGATGGTTATCGAGCTATGTTAAATATTGGGTCACTAGGAGGAGAAGGGGTTCCATTTTTTTAGGATTGTACTTGTTTCATAATTGAGAAGATCATCTAGGAGTGGGATTTGAGAGCGTAAAAGAGGATGAAAATGATTCGGTACCAACCATTTAGGCCACAATGTCAATTGCAAATTCATAATGAGTGCCTCTTTATTTGTATTTTCATTTTCATAATTGAAGAAAAGAGGGCAAAGCATAGGCCTCACCTTCAAGCTGGGTTTTCTCCCATTTTGGGTTTCCTAGGATACATCTTGTGTTCATTTGTGTGAATGGTGTGTTCATTTTCTTATTCTATATTTTTCTTATTTTAGTTATTTTCATAAATTTGAGTAATAAGTTGCTGTTAACAATTATGAGATCTAAGGAAATAAACCCACATTATAAAATATTTCAGTATAATACAAGATCTATTGCGACGAACTGTTCCAGTGGAATATATATGGCAGTTTATAGATCATATTGGTATCAAAACCATGTTTCTTTGGCGTATTTGTGGAAAATTATAGGATCCAAGAATTGGATTAAGAAGGAAGTTGCATAACCTTAGCCATGGTGGATGAGTCTATTCATAACAACACTTGGGATGCAACAAAAGAGAGATTTGTGAGGATGTAAGAGCAAGTCATTGATATCTCTTGCAACATGGCCCTCCCCATGGTGGCTTTACATAACAATTTTGTACCTTTTGGGGAGGTCGATGGATCTAACTTAGAAGTTGGATCAAATGAGAAACTGTGAAATAGTGAAGACTTAGAAAAGGAGTTAAAAAAGGAGAATGAGAAAGAGTATCCAATTTCTAGTACCATCACTACTTCATAGACTTCATTTAAAATATAAGCAAAAGTCGACATCAACCCTTATCATGGTGAGATCATTTCTGTTAAATTTAATCATTGGTTAGAACTATATATCAGTGTCCATAATATAGATGAAGAGCATAAAATTTCATTTGCTCAAATGGAAATAGATGGACATGTACTAAACTGTTGGGAAAGCCACATGAAGACACTTAGGATGGAGGGTGATCCAGTAGTGACTAAGTGGGATTCATTTAAAACCCTCATCAAATCCCATTTTTACCCTTTGGGTATGTAGAGGACTAGTGGATTCATTGGCATCAGTCCATGCAGAGGAAAGGGTAGAGTGTGCAAGAGTACACTGTTGAATTTAGGAAAATGGTGATCATGTTGGGTATATCTCCAAATAGCCTATATGTAATCCTTAAGTATCTAGGGCGTCTACACAGTCATTTGTGAAATTAAGTGATGCTCTTCAAACCAAGGACTATTGATGAGGCCTATGTGAAAGCACAATACCTAGAGAACATACACCATAAGAACGAAAAAATAAGTGGTTCTATATATAAATATCACCGAGATGATTCCAACAAGGGGAAGAAGAAGTGGACATGAAAATAAAAGAAGGTGGTATCCATTACACATTAGTGCAAGGATCCAAACAACAATTGCAACCATTGAAATATTGATGGTCGCACTGAAGATACATGTTGGAAGCTACATCTAGAGACGAATCCAAGGAACTGGAAGAATGATGCCAAGAAGAAGAACCTGCTAGGCATGGATTCGAGCAACTAGGTAGAGCGAAGCTCAATTGTGGATGAGAATATTTTCTGCACATCAATGCAGAAGGAGGTGAATATGAGTAGCCTTCATCACAAGGAAGAGAGATGAAAAAAAATTCCATATTAAGATTCAAGTAAAAAATACCAAGGTAGAATCTTTATTCAATTCCAGTTCATAGGCCAATCTCATCACAAATTATCTGGTCAACAAGATTGGGTTGGAGTTTCATGCTCATCCAATCCTAGATCCATTGGGATGGGTGATTAATTATGTAGAGATCAAAGTCACTAAACGATGTAAGATCAAGTTTTCTACAAGTGTAGATTTTATTGATGAAATGAATCTATATGTAGTACCCCTTGAAGTGTGTGGTGTAGTGTTTGGAATCCCCTACGTGTCTATGAGGGATGAAATAATCATACATAGAGAAAACCAGTTCCGCCTGATCAAGAATGGGAAGTATTACATCATCAACACACACAAAAGTAAATTGAATATCTCTCTAGTAAGTTCCAATCAATCCAAAAAGTTGATTAGTTCTAGTAAGAAATATGTATTGCTTTTCTTAAGAGATAATTAGCTAGAGGAGGAATCAATAAGAGTAAATGGATCCTTGAAGGGATGTACTAGAAATAGGAAACACTAGTTGGAGGAGTTGTTGCAGGCATATAGAGGAGTGTTCTAGGATCCTAAAGGGATGCCACCTAAGAGGGAAGTGGAGCATGAGATACATTTGTTGCTTGACTCCCCATTACCAAATAGTGGGTTGTATAGAAAATGTGTTTTGGAAGCATACAAAGTGAAGAAACAGTTGCAACAACTATTGTAGAAAGGAGTAATTTGACCAAGCACTCCACCTATGGGTCAATTATCATCATAGTACCTAAGAAGGACGGGACTTGACAGATGTGCAACGACTACAAATATTTGAACAAGAACACACTCAAGGATCGATACCCTTTTCACATGATCGATTATTTGTTAGATTAGTTGTAGCATGTCGAGTACTTCACTAAGTTGGATCTCAAATCAAAATACCACCAGCTACAAATTAAACAAGAAGACACCTAGAAGACTATCTTCAAGACAAGGAAATGTCTGTATGAATGGCTGGTCATGCCTTTTGGTTTATGTAAGGAACTGCTATATTTATGCATTTGATGAATGAAGTATTGCATCCCTATTTAGATTTATTTGTAGTAATGTATTTGGATGACATATTGGTTTATATCTCTACTTGGGAAGAGCACATTGTCAGGATATTTGTATGCATAAATCCTTGACATTAAATTATCGTTTGGGAGCTTGTAAACTTCTAGATTCAAGCACATGAAATGTAGGATCATAGCATATCCTAAACTATCTTATCTATTGGAGAACTAACTATGCGTTCAAAGATTTGTAATAACAAGATTGAAATGGCTTTGCATACTATGTCAAGATGTTTTATCTGCGCATAAGTACGTCTCTAATCAAAGATTTGTCCAATTAGTGAGTGTTTGTGATGAAAGCAAAATACTCAAGAGCATAAATTAAATTTAAAGCAATCATTAGTTCATATGTTCAAGTCTCATTAAGGAGTTTGTGTCATAGTCTTTCACCTGAAAGATAAAATGTTATTGTGCTCACATAAATGATTAATTTAGTAAGCCAGATGAAATCCAATCATTGGATATTAACCAAGAAATCATGAAACTATAATCGGATGAATTAAGTGCAAAAATAGATTACTATTCATACCACTGCCAAATCTATGCTATGAGATAAAAGAGGAGATCTACTGTGATTAACTACAAACACACACACTAAACTAACCAATTGAAAATACAGGAACAACAATGCTTCTGCAAGTTGGCGGGACCTCCCAACTGGATAGCAAAGCTGGTTAAATTGCAATCTCACACAATTATGAAGAACACACTATATAATAAAGTTGATTTGGCATTAACAAGTAGAGATCACATTACAACATCCTTCTAAGCATTGATACACATTTTTAAACACTCATTCAACATAACAATAGCTCTCTGATTACTGCCGCTTCATTACAACTTTAATTACACATATATAGGAATGCACTATGCTCATAAATACAATGAATACATCGTTCACATCACTCCTCTGTTTCCTCATGGAAAAAGTAATAAAAAAAGATGTTCAAGGTGATGGATCTAACGAACAGACCAACCCTATGATAATCATAGAAAATATTGAAACCAAAATGATTTGCATACTATTTGTATGACACAAAGTGCACACGAATATTGTCTTCATTATCGTGGAGCTCGATCTCGTTACTGACCTCTGCACAAGAGAGAGTCGAATACGTGTTTGACCAAGTGATCACGATCCATGGAACAAGCGTGGGTGTGATATGATGAACACCACACCATATTGGATTGGTTACCTTCAAAATACATTTGTCCAATATGCAACTAGATTCATGAAGGTATGCCAACAAACGACATCAAGTACTTGAAGTGAAATGTTGGTACCAAAAATGAACTAAGAAAAAGCATCATTAGCTAGATATGTTCTAGAAACTCAATCTAATCTATTAAAGACATAGGAAATCAATAAAAACATGCAACATTTACCTCTTAGAGCTTTTCAAAGATATTTTGTGTACTTGGCTTTGAAAACAAATGGAAACATGGTAAACGAGCAGTAACTAAGTATATAGATGAGGTAAAGGTAGTTAAAAAGGCCAACTGACAAGTGAAAAATGTGTCAAAAAAGTGGGCCAACATCTCCCCCATACTTGTGTTTTTGCATGTCCCCATGCAATTAGATCCTTTGACAAGTCCACAAAATTTTGACAAAATTGAAGTGTCTTCATAGGTTTCTAGTGAAGCCTAGAAACATCAATTAAAATGTTGATATTACCTCTTGTGCTGGTCCTCCTTCTACTAAGTCTTCTCTTAAGTGGTTGAGTGGAATTAATGAGCTTCTTATACAATTCCCTATTCTCATAACTCAACCTCTCATTTTCTTCCTAAATATTTTGACTTTGAGGTTTCAATATCTTATTTTCTCACTTTATATGTCCATCCAAAATCATGAACTCTTGTCATTATTTCTTCAGTTTCTTGTTTTCTCGCTTCTTCTGCAATTTAATGATTGCTGGATTATCAACATAATTTGTGGATACTACCTATGGATTGGATGCTTCCTCCATTAGATCATCACGTTGAGTTTCAATTAGCGATGAATCAGATCTAACTGGTGTAATACACTCTCAATTATCTGACTTATAGGGTAAAGGACTTTGAGTGTTCGAGTTTTTGGTCCTTTGCTTCTTAGAAGATTGAGAGACATCTACACTATCCATTGTATTTTCCTCTTCAAATTGTAGGTCATTGTAATCCTGTATTTTTGAATGCTGCAGAGGAACATGGGATGGGGTCTGAGCAATTAGATCCTTTCTCTGCCTTGTCATGCTTCTCAAGACCCTTCAACCCTTAGGTGTTATCGATGAAGGCTCAGATGATGGGGTTTTCTTTGCAATTATTAATTTTGGTGTCTCTTTGTATGAGAGATGAATCCATTGACTCCATGGGAGCTGAGGTCTTCATCATTCTCTTTATCGTTACCTTGTTTACCTCGGTCCTTAGATTATTCAACAATTGGTTCAATGAACCCATTTCTCTTCAAGAAATTGTCCTAATTATCATTTCTAGTATGCAATTATTCCATGATCAACATTTTAATTAAACCATGGTGATGGAGGATTATGTGAGGGTTTTTATGGTTTTTTTGGACTTGCTGAGACATTTTATAGAGGTTCTTCCACAAGTAATAAGGGAAATTCAACTGGTCATCAAACTCAAAATGAAGTAGAAGTATGACATGATATAAGAAAGTAACAACATACCTTCCTTCACACATCAAATAATTTTGAAGAATGATCAGAGGGTTTAACCATTTATCCTTGAGCTAGGACCTAGGAAATCCTTTGGACCAATTGATGTCTTGATGCTCAGGTTTAAAAAATCAGGCATTGACCTGTCTTTCCACTGGATTATTTTTGAACAATTTTTCTCCACTACAGGGTAAAGAGGTTGCTTGGTTGCTTGGGCCATTGTTTTCTCTGATACATTCATCACCAGATCACCAATGCGAGTAATTTCCCCATCAAAACCCTTTGCGAAATTCAATGCAACTTGGACATTGTATCCTTGGAATTTTGCAAAGAAAAAGTGCCACCCTACAACCTTGAACATTGTTTTACATGTATTGTATTCATGAAGCTGCTCTAGAACTTCAATTGATATCGGATCATATCTATTGACCACCATCTTTTCACGTAGGCAATCAAAATATATATAAAACCCTAGTCTTTACACTCAAAATTATCAGTTGGTAGGTTTGAACTAGGAAAGGAAATTGTTATAACGTTGAATGGATGGAAATTTCGATGAGTTATGTAACTCATTTCAAATCCTTTAGAGTGATTCAAAATGAGTGTTATCCATGGTGATTGCATAGATGATATCGATGGACAGATCTTGGATTAATAGTATATCATCAAAACTTTGGTTGGAATTCATTGTAATGTTTCAAAATGAGTATGAAAATTGTGGTAAAAAAAAAAAATCGAAATAGAGTTAAGGAATGAATCATAATTTTAATGGAAAATAATGAGATGGTAATGGATAATAGGTAGGAATATAGTGATAGGGTAAATGATTAGTAAATAAAATTGGTATCAAAATTTTGTAGGGACATAGGATGGTGGATGACGAGGTAAGAAATAGTCATAGGTATAAGCATACAAGAAGCATAAGATAGGGAAGAACAAGATAAGAGTAGTTGTCTTTATTAATAAATTTCCTTTATCCTTAAAAAATTAGAAGGATTTTAAAAATGTATTCTTACCTCGAATTTTATCATTCATTCATACTTACAGATGCAAAATTTTGTTGTAATCTATTATTGTGGTAAAGTAACCCTTGCGGACAGGTGAAACCCCCCTTGGATCAAGACCCCTTCTTTGATCCAAGACGAAAGGGAAACAAATGGTAACTACTTTCCTTTTAGATCTATTTCGACAAGTAAGATATAAGAAAGAAATGGATGGCACACATTTTTACGATGGTTGTCCTCACTGCTCCATCCTTTTGAGCTTGATATCGAAGCTCCTAGACGCAAGAAAATAATTGCAAAAGAACAAGACAAGATCCCTTTCTTCCACACTATAAAAATAGATCTATCTACGATGATTTTCATAACAATAGACATGCAAACACTTAAACACATAAACATGAAAGGAACATGCCGAGTTGTATATTAATGGAAATAAATAATGAAGCAATTACAATAAAAATTGATGTTGCAACAAATCCTCCAAGCTCTTCGTTCTATCCCCTTGTATCTCACATGATCACAAGTATGATGTTATTCAATTATCTACCCCTTTCACTCAAGCATGACCCTCATTATATAGTGGTTTGATGAATAACAAATTTGAGATATCTTGGGAAAATGGTTGAGGATTTAGCTCATGAGGTTGGGATTTAATGCCTAGGATGGAGCAAAGAGATATGGCTTGAATCCTGACCCAAACAAACTAATATCTCCCCAATATTTCCCTTAGAAAAAGGTGGAATGGTTGCAACTTCTTCATCACTTCCTTAACCCTAAGTACAAAGATACTATCGCTCCCTAAGACACTCTAGAGGAGCAATAGTCCAGATTTCATCACTTCTTATGTATGGGAAAGGGGGCGATGATCCTCAAATAGGGACAAAACCTTGAGGAAACATGACAAGTACTCCCACATGGTCATGAATTTGTTGACACTTAATAAAGTGCGTTCGACACTTACTAAAGTGCATGTGACACTTAGTAAGGTGCATACGACACTTAATAAGGTGCATGCGACACTTACTAAGGTGCATATGACTCTTGATAAGGTGCATATGACACTTGAGATACTTAGTAGAATGTGATAAATAAGTGATACTGATCAAGGTGGATATCATTGGCCACCCACCTATTCCAACTGGCTCACATACAATTTTCATCTTCACAGTTTTTTTCTAGATTTCCGGGTCCTAAACTTCCATGGCTGTTTTGAGCCCCTAAAAAACGTTTTTTGGGCTCGCCAAAATCACAATGTAGAATAAGTTAGAGTGTGATAGAAAGATGTGTATTCCTTGGATATATCTTTCCGATGAGCTATTGTTCCCCTAAAACAAATATCGTATGCAAAAGTTACGACCCCGGGAAGTTGATTTACCAACTTACCCCATCGGGGCCCACATGAATTTTGGCCCTTCATCTCCTAGGGTTAGGTTTTTGGATGTATAGGGTTTTCTAATTACTTATTGATGCTAAAAATGCCTCAAGTACACATAGCCATTACATATATTCTTAGATATTATCTACCACCATTTGAGCAAGATTGTTTTCATTCTGCATTTTACATTTTCAACGGATTTATTTATTGAATATAAGTCAAGTTTCATTGTACCTCTGTTATTGCTCACTATATATATGTGTTAATGTTATAGATCTATGTTTCATTTTGTTCCGCTCATAAATCCATATTAGTGGTATCAGAGTGGTCTGCTCTTCATTTGTTTGTCTGTGCATGTGCCGAACGAAGTCAGGGTATAAGCAATTGGGAATCAAACCAGTTGAGCCTTTGCAAGATCAGCCTTGACGAACCCGACGACTGCCCATGGGGGAAGAAAAGAGAGATGATGGGGCATGAGATCCATTTAAACTGTTTCTCAAGGAATCCCTCATGACATAGGAATAAGATGATGGATGATTTTTTGCAAATCCTTCGATGACTGCCAATAGGCGACACATCTTCCTCGAGCGGAGGCGCTGCCCCCTTCAAGGTACATATCAATTTTGAAATTTATATATTTGAAGGCCAAATAGATGTAGATGCTATAGAAAAATGTTTAAACCTTCTATAAGGGTATTTTTCTATCCATAACTTTTTCGATAGAGAAAATATTACATTCGTGCTCCTTTAGGCCGTCCCCCATGTCAAAGATTGGTGGGAGACTTTCTGTGAGAAAAAGGTAGCATAAGAATCTCCATTATTTTTAGTCGCACGCACTTGGGGTTCTTTTAGGGATGCTATTAAGGAACAATACTACCCTATTGGAAGTTATGATGACTTATATACAAGATGGACCACATTGCGGTAGGAAAGGGACCAAATAGTGCCAGAGTTCACCAATGTATTCCATACCTTGCGCACCAAGCTGGGTATCAAATACTCTGAGCGACATATGGTGCTCAAGTACCATGACGGTATGAATAGATACATTGAGACAAAAATGGAGTTTCTATACATCTCATCCTTGGCATGGCCTATCGATATGTTGTCAAAATTGAGCAGAAACTTTAGCAAAAGACGTGACAATTTGAGTTTGTGAACCCCTCACAACTGAAACAGGGAAAATGAAGCCCCAACTCACAGAACAAAGGATAGAGTAAAGATGGACAACCTCAAGACAACCAGTATAATATGTAAACAAAGAAGGACAATGGGAAGACAAAGAAAGACACTGGGAAGTGGTGCAAGTTCCATAAGAGCCCCTGACATAACACTACTAAATTCCGCTCAAAGCAGTCATTGGTGGCTGAGGTGAAAGCCTTTGAATAAGATGTGGGTTTTGATTCTGAGTCAAAACTATAAAAAGGGAGAGAAATAATTGACACAAAACCTAGTGCTACCGTTGCTACCACCAAGATCCATCCCAGTGAACCCGATGAACCAGAGGAAGGTGAGTGCCTCTTTCATTCACATATGTGGCTGAAGGGTACTTCGATGCACTTCATCGTTGATAGTGGTATCCAGAAGAACCTCATCTAAGTGGAGGTTTTCAAGCGGTTGGATCTTCCAACAACACCGCACCCACAACCATACACCATCGGATGACTCCCTCAAGGGAGTGATCTCCACATTAGCCAAAAGTGCGACCTACCCCATGATATCAAGCCCTTCAAAGATGAGGTATTGCCTTGAAGTTTGTGATGTTATTTTGGAAGAACATTTTTATGGAAAGATCATGCTATATATGAGTCTAGGCCTTGTAGTGTTATTATTACTTTAGATAGGAAATTGTACAAGTTACCTGAGGTAGTACCACATAATGCTATTTCCTTTATCTCTGCTAAGAAATGTAGGAAGGTCATCTCTCAGACTGGGAAGTTTGTCTTCTTCGCGATTCATGCTCAAAGTTAGCAAAAGGTTGCAACCACATCCATGGCCTCCATGACAGGCTCTCCGCACAATAGAAGCAAGTGGACAAAGTTGTGGAAGAATACAAAGACATCTTCTCCTAACCCACTAGGGTACCTCTGCACTGTCAGGTCAAGCATTCAATCGATATGATCACCAACGCACTGCTACCCAATGGGTTAGTCTATCGTCGCTCTCTATCAGAAAATGAGGAAATAAAGCGCTCGGTCCAAGAGTTGATCAAAAAGGGGCACATCCAACCAATCTCATCACCGTGTGGAAGCCAAATCATTCTTGTGCAGAATAAAGATGGGACCTGGTGACTGAACATTTCTTATTAGGCTGTAAATAAAATCACATTCAAGAAATGGTACCCAATTCCCTGAATTGACGATCTCCTTGACCAATTCAATGGGGCCAAATACTTCAATAAGATTGATCTGAAGTTCGACTACCACCAGGTCTCAATAGAGTAGACCGATGTATGGAAGAGTCCAAAGAAGGCATTTTTGAATGGCTCGTCATGCCCTTTGGCTTGACAAATGCCCCAACAACTTTCATGAGGATGATGGATGATATCTTGTAGCCTTTCACCAATTATTTTATGGTGGTGTATTTGGATGACATTCTCATCTTGAGCAAGAGTTGGGCGGAACACTTGCAACATATTCAACAGGCTTTGCATACTCTGTGGGAACACAATCTATATGAAAATTTGAAAAATGCTCCTTCGACATGAACATGGTCCAATACCTTAGCTGCATTATTGATGAGCATGGGGTGCATGTCTATCTATCCAAGATCCAGGTCATTCGTGACTATCCAGCCTCGACCACACTCACTGGACTTCAGATCTTCTTTGGCCTTGCCAATTTCTACTTGATCTGAGCCTGGGGTGATACTGCTACCAATTCTTCTTTGGTATTATGTCACTCCTTGAAGGGTCATTTTTGAGATATTTTTTGTTGATTTTATTGATTAACAAGGTGACATTGAATTTTTTATAGGCTTGAATCCAAAATTAATTAAAACTTGGATAATCAACTTATTACATCTCATGTATCATCACTTAAAGATTGCAATACTTAATTTGCAGAAATAAAGGAAAGCATCATGAATATGAAATGAACAAGCACACCGAGAGATAAGCAATCACATAAAAGAGACAAGAGGTCACCACATGATAATGGAGTTCGCCCCATATGGGCTATGTCTCTGGGATTTTCTCAACCTCTTAGCCTCCTTATTTCCTCTTTAAAAATATGATTCTCCTTTACAACTGAAAGGGATACAGTCCCACTCCTAGTGACAACATCGAAGAGGGTGTTATTATGTATAAAGAACGATTTCTCATAATGTATGGTAGGATCTCTCTAACACACTCAACCCTTAAATAGTCTTTCTATGGGTGGGGCATCAAATTTTTGATTTCCTTGGTTCATTTTCGGTCCCATACTTAAACCAAAACCCTCAAAGAGCGCTGCCCCGAAACTTACATCTCTTATTGTGTGCTTGAACCAACTAGCATATTCTTCCTCGTGACGTTAGGATGAAAACTGGGAGATAAGATCCAGTGTTAGCAAAGGTTTCGACACTTTGGAAGTTCCTAGACTTCGGGAGTTCCACGAGTGTTGTCAAATTCTTCGATCGCCGAACAACATGGAGTGGATCAATGGTTCACATCCTTAGCCAAGATCCACAGTTAAAAAGGGGGCTTCGATACTCGATGTTGAACATACCTTTTTCCCAATCCCCGAAGTCCCGTAATTTTTCACGTGCCTCTATCTCTTCGACGTTCGACGTTTGGAGATAAACTATCATCATTAGAATTTTGGCCTTTGGCAATCGATGATTCTCATTAAATATTTATTTTTACCATACTATGACTAAACTTCTAAAATCTCGATATATTGCTACATGGCATTGACCTTTCGATGATTGACGTTCAGTGTTGGTCATTCCTAAACTATAACATGCTCCAAAATCCCCAAACTCTTGAAGTTACCCATACTTTCAGAGTCTCGTATACATCACTAGCCATGTTGGCCAGGTGAGCACGAACTCGAAACCGACATGCAACAAGGGTCAAGGGGTGACATGCATCCTTGATAGGGGGTGACACATGTCATTCTCTAACATGAACAATGGGTATGTGAATTGTCCAAAATTGGGTGACACGTCGCACGCGTAGAACATATCCATGTCACTCGAGATGACATCAGCGAGCCATGTCATCATAGACTGATAACTGCTCAGTCCTTTAATATAACGGTCCACAAGATTCCACACAAATCCATAGATCTACTATTCTCATTACTTCACAGCTTCAGTTTCAGAGCTTACTGAATCCTATCTACGTAATTCCCCTCGAAGAGATAAGTCTCCAGACTACGAGATCTTGTGCCATGTGTCCTTTTTGATCAACGGTCAAGATCCACTTCGGCACTTGCAACTTCGGCGAGTTCATACTTCATAAACTCTTGGCTGGTTTTCTTCGGAGTACAGAATCTATGGACTACGAGATTGCTTGCCACATACCCCCTCATCCAATGGTCCTAGTTCAACTGTCAACACTTGCCGGGGAACGAGTAGGGGCCACGTGTCGCTCCACAACACATTCCCGGTTAGTCAGGTAGTCAAAGGTGGGTAACTTAGATCGACGGCTCGGAAGGATCCCAAAGGATCTGAGGATTGAGAATCCATGTTACTTCGGTAGTTTAACATTTGGGAGTTCGGTAAGTGTGTCTCTCGACTTTCCCTCTGGACCATGCCAGAACTGTCGCCACATGTACCTAGCGTCTATGACCATGATTTACTTTGGCTCGCATAGCTTCGAGGGATACTGATGCATTTCTAAATCGTCGAATACTCAGAGTCCCGGATAAACATGGATCTGTGGACACGTGTCCCTCCAGAAAATGGTCCAGATTTACTCTGCAACTCCATCTTTTGGGAGTTTTGGTGATAGAACATTCCAAGTCTCCCGAAGTAAGACTTCACCAAAGTGTTTAATGCTTCCCTTCCTACGTCAAATCCGAAGACTGAGAGAGATTCAAACGAGATCCCTAGATCAACGGTCCTCATCCATTCACGACTCTATTCTTCAACTACTTTCGAGGATTGTGGAGTCACAAGTCCCGAAGTCAAAAGAGCTAGAGAAACCCTGCCCCAAGATTCTTACCGCCAAAACAAGATTTCTTCTCAGCTTTTCTCTCAACTTCAGAATCACAGTGTCTTCCCTACTCTTTCTGGGAGAGTGTTTTTCCTCTACTCTGCTATCTTGGAGATCTGTCACACTCCCCGAATTACCTCATTTCTTTCCTTCCTCCACAAGGTTGCATGGGTCCAAATCCCCATTTCGTGGTCAGACTTGGAATCCTTACATATGGGTACCTTACCCCATCTCCTCATTAACACTTGAGGATGACCTTCCAACTACTAGCCTGATTAGTAATTCATTTATGGGTTAGAGGACTGTTGAGCAATTACACCCAGCAGGTACTGGTCTGGTGAGGGTCATTTCAACCATACTTGGTTTCCCTTCACCATATCTCTCATAGCATTCATGGTCTATCTTGGAAAAATTTCCCCCTTTCAGTAGTTGTGCAACACATATTCAAATTCTATTAATAACAAAATTTCATACATTGACCCTTTTATACAAGGTTCATCAAATCAAACATTCACACACATTTAGCTTTCCTTAGTCTCTTGGCCAGTTATAGTTATATATACAAACTGGGGGAAACATGGGTATTACAATCCCCTCCCCCTTAAAAGAACTTTGTCCTCGATGTTCTATCTGTCTATGTGATGTATATGTACATAAATAAACAAAAATGGATATGCCCGTCTCATGGCATCCTCTAATTCCCATGTAGCCTTATCTGGGCCAAAGTGTTTCCACTGCACCTTGACCTGTGCAATGGTTTTGTTCATGAGTGGGATTTCCTTCCCATCTATTATGCATTGAGGTTCTGGTAGGAACTTTCCCTCGGGTTCCACATGAATCAAAGACCAGTCAATAATATGATTTGAATCATGTACATACTTCTTTAATAAAGAAACATGGAAAATATCATGTGCCTTCACTGTGGGAGGAAGTGCTAGCTGATAGGCTACTGGTCCCAATCTATCCAAAACATGAAAGGGTCCACAATACTGAGGTGCCATCTTGGCACAAGATCCCATCCTCAAGGAGCTCCTCCTGGGTCTAACTCAGAGATATACATGATCTCCTGCTTTGAACTCTCTAGGAGTCCTTTTCAGGTCTGCGTAGATTTTTTTTCTATCCTGGGCTATCTTCATATTTTTCCTGATCTGAATCGCTTATTGTTCCATTTAATTTAGCATATCTGACTCGATTGTAATTCTGTCTACTCGATTGTTCCAGCTGATTGGAATGTTGCATTTCCTTCGATAGAGGGATTCAAAATGACTAATTTTCAATGAATCTTGATAGCCATTGTTGTAAGAAAATTATACCAGTGGTAGGTAGTCCTCCCATTTCTTGGGTTGATGCATTACATGCATCCTCAACATGTCTTATAATAATTGGTTTACCCTTTCTATTTTCCCATGAGTATGAGGATGATAAGCTATAATAAAGAGCAATTTCGTTTCAAAACGAACAAACACAGATTTCCAAAAGTTTGAAGTGAACTTTGTATCTCTGTCAGATATAATTTCCTTCGGCATGAATTGAAGTCTGAATATCTATTTCATGAAGATGTTGGCAATATATATTGCCTTGCAAGTTGACTTGACGGGTATGAAGTGATAAACCTTGCTCAGTTTGTCCACAACTACCATGATGACATCGTTATGTTTGGTTGATCTTGGTAATCCTGTGATGAAATCCATGAAGATGGTTTCCCATTTCCATTCGAGAAT
>CBVK0100603750.1:0-16579 GCA_900067695.1 Picea abies | reverse complement strand
ACCATTTTGCAGAATAAAGATACTATTAAAAAAAACGTCAAATCGAAATTTAAGGAGAAAATGTGGTGTGATAAAGAGTTAGAGAGTTAGAGAGTCAAATCCAAGATCAAGTGAAAGTATCAATATCCTAATTTAATATGTATCATTGGAAAACTATGATATCTATCACATGAAAACTAAAACATCTTTAAGTGATAAAGATCCAAGATCAAGTGAAAGTATCAATATCCTAACTTAATATGTATCATTAGAAAACTGTGATATTTATCACAGGAAAACTGAAACATCTTTAGGTGATAAAGAGTTGAAAACTAAATAGATATAAGATAAAAAGTCTCGACCATTAGATTTTTATTTTTCATATAAAAAATAAAACATAATTAAGTGATACAAAGTTGAAAATTGAATCAAATCAAGATTAAGAGAACATATCAACACCATGGCCTAATATTTCTCACTCAAAAAAAATGAAGCTTATTTATGTGATGAAATAATTCAAAATGGGGCAAATTTGAGTATTCGTCATTTGAAAACTAAATCATATTTAAGTGATAAAGAGTTGAAAATTGAATACATCAAAGATTGGGTGAAACCCTGCCATCATAGATGACCCACATATGCATCAAAATGTGTTGAACATTCGATTGCCATGATATCCATCACCCAAAAACCAAATCATTATCAAATGATAAAAGGTTGAAACTTGAATAGGTATAATACTGAGGTGAATGTGTTGACACACCTACTCAAAATAATTTTGTAAAAACTATAGCATAAAAATGTAATAAAGAATTGAACACTAAAGAGATGTGAGAGGTGTGATACAATGCTTTAACTTGATATGACTTAAAAACTACAACATAAGCAAGTGATATCAAGTTGAAACAAGATAAATTAGGTGAAAGTCTTAACAATCTTAATGACCCATTGATGTAGCTTGATGTGTTAACATTCCATTGCCTTGATATTTGTCCCCTGTAAGCTAAAGCATAGTTAGGTGATACAACTACAAAATTGAACCAATAATTTAAGTTTGAATTACAAACAAAGTTGTCCAAATGGATGAGGTGAAATGGTAAATATATTGGGATGTCATTGTTGAGTTCTATGTTCAAACCCATTACATGTGACATGTTGTATGCTAAGGCATTGAAACCATAACATGTATTGCATTAATGCGATGTTGGAGTTCATAGCTCCCCACAAATCAAATGCAAGTGTTTAAAATGACCTATAAAAAGTTGGAGTTAAAGTTGGCAGACTAGTTTTCCATCATCAAGGAAAACACTTCACCCATCATTAACCCATCAATAGGGAAAACACTTCACCGATCATCAGGGAAAACACTTCACCCATCATTAAGGTGACAATGATGCATTTTGGGTAAACACTTCACCTATCATCGAGTGGAATTGTGTATGATGTTTTTCAAACAATGGGTTTTGAGTGAACTCTTCCCCCATGACCAGGGAAACCAAATCTTACATTTTGGGTGAATCCATTGTCAAGGAAATCAAACCTTGCCGAAATGATACATTTTAGATAAACACTTCATGCATCATCATGATGACAATAATGCATTTAGCATGAACACTTCATCCATCATCAATGAAACCATTTCACCCATCACCAGGATGACAATAACATAGTTTAGTGAACACTTCACTCATCACCATGCAAACCACTTCAACCATCATTCTAAGGGTGACAACAACACACTTTGGATGAACACTTCACCATCATCAAGGGCCAAGGTTTAGTAAATTCCTTAATGACATGTTTTGATTGAACACTTCATCCATCATCAAGGAATCAAACCTCACCCCTTGAAAGTGTAAATTTTCTTAATGATTAATAAGGTTGGGGGCGGATCATAATAGCAATGAAGACACATGTTGTGCTTTCCTTCCCATATTGAAATAAAAGACTATTGATGTAGATCTCTAACCCTACACAGACCTAAGTGAAGTGGTTTTTCTAATGACGAATAAAGTGTTTACATCCATCACTAGGAAAACCCAACCACCCATTCCTTGAAAGTGTTAATTTCCTTAATGATAAATGAAGTATTCACACCCATTATTAGAAAACCAAACCTTTTCAAAACCACCCATTCCTTGAAAGTGTTAGTTTCTTATGATGGGTGAAATATTCACACCCATCATTAGGGAAACCAAACCTTGTCTAAGTTTGTCTGTGAAGTATTTTTTCTTTTGATAATGACTAATACCTTTTCACCTCGCCAACCTTACCTAAGTTTAATTTGAAAAGGTTAATTCCCACAAGGATAGATAAAGTGATATCCTTAATGGTGAGCATCTTCAGTGCACACTCACCCATGAGGGCTATGAAGTGTTCCTCAAATGCATATTTTCTATGCAAAAGATCACAATGACAAATGAAAATCAGCCTTCCTTTGATATGCCTAGTTCACGAATCAATTCCCTAGGCTTAAGGGATTTTAAAAACCAACCGCCTCATGGTCATGAGGTGCACAAACCTGTAAACTCTGTTAATAAGGTCGTGAAGGGTCGAATGTGTGTAACATCCTGAGGGGATACATTTAAATAACCACCATAAAGAAAAATAAAATAAAGTAAAGAAAGAACATGGAAGTACGGATCAGTGCTGGTGTGCGCAGTGCAAGTGTCGTGCAACAGGGATGTGACAGTCTCCAATAGTAATATTTTATGTTACCAACGCCCACTATATCATATTTATTTTAAATAATGGTTAGTCAAATATTGAAAAATAAAAATTAGAGTACACAGATTTGATGGACAGATGGTGGCACAGGCAGTCAGAACTTTCTGCAATCTTTAGTACTATATAATAATACATATACACATATTGTATATATTTAAAAATATATATATATATAGTAAAGTAGTCTTGGTCAGTTTACTCTATTAGCCACTTTGTATAGCTGTTTACTTGCTCCTATTTGGAATTTACTTCAACCTTCAGCCTTGCGCGTTTAGGTTGGTCTCATTTCATGGAGAGAAATGAGCATTTAGGGGCTTCAGACGAGGTGGGCTGAGACCCCAAAATCACTCAGGCATAGCGTGTATTCGTTTGCAGCAGTTCTGTTACATTCAGAGGGAGCTATTGGCTTCATGCCCATGGTGAATATCTGGTCAAAAGATCAATATGCATTTGGTACATAAACTTGAGAGCTCAGGTCAGATCTCCTTTTGGGTCATGCTGAAACAGTAATCAGTTTTTGCTTTGCACTGAAATTTTAATATCGGGGTTTCTTGGGTCCTTTTTGTTGGTTGGTTGTGTTGGGTTTTGGCGCTGGCCAGAACCCATCTGAGTTTTGGCATTGAAAATGGTTATAATGTTACCCAACGTTCAAAACAATCAAACTTATTAGATCATGAATCTCTGAGACGAAATCAGTGTGGGTTTTAGAATAAGGCATCCCCGTGATTCCTGGCAAGAAATATGGACCTTGTTTCATCATTTTCGGGGCTTGTTCCATCATCTTAAAACTTGTTTGTGATATGGGTATCTTGGGGTTCCTTGTTTTTTTGAAGTTTAATCACGGCGTCTTAAGTCCCAGCCCTCCACAGAATGCTAATTTGATTTGCTGTATGGTTTGTAGTTTGAGAAATGTACTCACCTTGCATCGATTTCTGATAAGTTTTTCCATATATATGTAATTGTATGTAATGTGTATGTTTATGTGGGTGTTGATATACAACGTTAGAGTACGATATGATTTGTCTACTGCGCACAACCTTGGAAGCATAATCTGGTAAGTTAGTTCATTGAACTGTTATATACAGTATGGGGA
The DNA here is from genome assembly GCA_900067695.1 of Picea abies. Taxonomy (NCBI): domain Eukaryota; kingdom Viridiplantae; phylum Streptophyta; class Pinopsida; order Pinales; family Pinaceae; genus Picea; species Picea abies. The sequence goes on along the minus strand of CBVK0100603750.1, from coordinate 12,780 downwards.
TTTTAAAGTGGGTGTGAACACTTCATTCCAAACATTGGATTACGCATGCAAAAAAGAAAACGCTATTGTATGTATTAAGAGTTTAATCAAAGTAGATATTGTGGTTCTTTGAGTTATTCAATTTGGGCACTAATGGACTCAGTCCTTCACTGTCCCACAAGCATGGCTTTAATATTTACACATACAGCACTATCATATATATGTCTCTTTGTGTGTGTGTGTGGTGCTCTCTAAGGAATAGAGAATGCCGTTTTATATTGGAAGTATTAAGAGTTTGTCCTCAATGAGATCCTTATGCAAATACTTAATGTTCTTTTTTCTGTGTTGGTTCGCAATACAGAATGGTTTTATTCAGGATTGTTCATACAGAAAGTTACAGTAATTTTAAGGGAGTTAGTGCGGAATAATCTTTGAGATCTAGTAAAGTGTTTTCCACATTAGATCAGTTCTTATGCCGGTTATTCTATATTTGTTCACAATAATTGATTTACATTCACAATTACAGGCTATGGCAGCAGCTTCATTTATAGAGGAGCATTATGATACTGTAGATGGAGGTGCCTTAAAAAGGATTTTGGGCTCCAACACTACAACAGCTATGCAACTATCAAGTGTCTCCTGTTACTCTAAGGTTTTGGGGAGTATCGGTGACCAGGAAAATGTTGTTGGTGATAATATCGCCAATGACAAGTTAGAGAAATCAAGCGCTGGAGATCCAAATGGGGTTTCAAGTTCCGAGAATTTTTCAATAAGGTGCATGATCAGTTTCTTCACATCCTTATATTCATAGACATTCTTTTCAGTTTTTATCACATGGTTTTTATGCTTTTATTAGGATCAGATGTACTATGCAAACGAATTGCATGCAAACAGACCCTTCAAACGAATTGATCACCTACTTGCAAAACTATGGCAACACGTTGTCTTTCTTCTGCAAACCAAATGTTCCCACTCTAACTATAATACTATATAGCAATGGTTATCCTTATCAAAGTGGTGTAGCTTGAATGGTTCTAAGGCTCTTGGGGTTTAACAAGGCTAGTGGCAATTTCAAAATACAGACTTGATACCTTGGAGCTACTATCCCTTGATGTCTAAACCAAGTCATTGATACCTTGATATGTTCACACTTAGATTACCCATGCCGACTACAACAAACTGAGTCAATTGCGAAGTTCTTTGGAATGATATAGAACACCGGTGTGTGATTCAAAAACTTGGTATAAAACCTGTTTCTCCATCTGTATATCTAAGAGTTAGATATCATCAAGTTAGATGAGCCTTAGATTCTTACTTGATTGTCCTGGAAAGTCACATAAAAGGGTGATCATAAATTTACTTGTTGTAGATGAAGATACAGATGAACTTGTAGCTTAGATGCTCTTTTCCCTTGAGAACACCATCATATGAATGTATACAATAGAAGAATATAGAAACCTGGCAATGTTTCTGGGAAGTTTTAACTTTATGACTTGCTAATTGGCCGTGAGTGATGATTTTTTACTATATAAATATACTATCTAAAACTTCAAAGTGGCCCTCTTGTATTGCAGAGAGTATGTGTTTGCAGTTCGAGCTAAAGACATCACAAAGAATTGGCCTTTCTGTCAGAGGTACCTGCAGAAATGCTTGGAAAATAGTAGACAACCATTTTTACCACCATTCGCATCTCCATTTTCAGGAAAAGACACTTTTCAGGAAAAGCTTAATGGCGAAGAAAATTTGGTTAACACATGCAATAACCTGCAAACTAATGCTGTGTCAGAATGCTTGAACAAAGATAAAATTGAAGATCCAAATCATTCCGAAAATGGGTTAACTGTACATAAAGGGGTTGGCAAAAGGAGACAGAAGAATCGCCGAAAGAAGAAAAAGCTGGTTCCTAGGAAAGCAAGGCAACATCAGTCTTTGTTGGGAACTGATAAGGAATGTATTGTACTCAAAGACATAGTAGATCTAGAGGAATCAACGGAATTGAAAGAAGATCCAAAGGAAGAGAAGGAATTGTTAAGAATCACAAGACAAAATGATGATAAACATCAAGAAACAGAAACAGAACTTATGATTCCATGCGGACATGGAGGCAAAGATTATATTCCTGATAGAGACACAGTCTGCTTTATAGAATCAACAAATGCACAATGTGAAACAACTCAGGCTGTATGTGAACTAATGTATAAGAAAAAGGACAATAAATCAGAATTAGATGATATAAAAATCAATGAAACAGGTGAGCAAAAAGGAAACAAGATTGTGGCATGTGAAATTAAGTCTCAGGAAGATAATAAGAAGGACCAGACTGTAGAGAAGAGCAAGGCAGAAGCTGGCAAGAATGAAGAATTTGGGAATTCAGGATCTCTACCAGAGGCCATGATACCACAGGTTTGTCCTGTTTGCAAATCTTTCTCATCTACATCTAATATAGCCTTGAATGCCCACATAGATCACTGTCTTTCTGCTGAATCAAATGCTAAAAAAACTGGAACAAAGTTTGCCAAGCCTAAAGTGAAGGTGAGAAAAAAACGATCAATAGCAGACATAATTGCTGTGGCACCTATTTGCACGCTAGAGGATTTGGATTACAGTACCAGCAAAGAGCAGTGCACCGCTGATGCACATCCATTGCCTTTAGATCATCTCAATTTCAGAGACACCACCAAGCGGAGGAAACATCAATGCAAAGATTCGAATGTCCATGCATATCGGAAGGGAAAGAAGCTGCGGATTCTGTCCAATTTGAAGGAAGACTGCCAACCAGATTCAAGGGAGGATCTCCAAAAGAAAAAATGCTCAGCTTTTGATGAAAAAGATGAGGAAGTGTCTCCCAAGAAGAGAAAAAGAGCGGCCTCCAATTCAAATCCATGCCATAAAGGGGATGCAATCTCTCCCAAAAGGTTGAAGAATAAGGTATATCGTTTCACTACTAGCCTTTATAATAATTTGTTACACACAAGTGACCAACCTTAAATAATAAGTGAGCTATTGTTACAGATTGAATAACGAATTGTGTTAGAACCCTTTGTAAATAACTCCCTCTTTTTTTGTTTGCTTGGAATAATAATGTCAGTTCAATTATGTTCTTTTAAAGAACATTTTTATTGTAATGAAGTGAAAATAAATTTTTATTGTTGAAAACCTTGTTAAATCTTTGTATGAATGCAATATTCTGGTTGAAACACATCTTTTTAACTTTCATTCTCAGATTTGCACAGTTTTTTGAAATAGAAATGAATAACTAGCTGTTCATTATGGAAACGTATATTTTCATAATCATTTCAGGTGCAGATGCTATACAAATGTTTCAATTAATCATAATTTAGCAAGTTTAACAATGAAATCATCTGAGAAGGGGTGACGATTATCGAGTACTGCAATTAACATATTTCTGACAAGTAAAATGAAGTTTATGTTACTGCTACTATCGTTTTCCATATGAGTTCATATTTCCCTTGGTCAGAATCCTTCATACTCAATATATATAGAAACTTTATTTCCTGTTTTCATGTGGACCAAATTCATTTCCAATCCTTTTCTGGTATTTCATATTTGTGTTTATGGAACAAAGCTAATCTAACTCATTTTTTCTACAATCAGGTTCAAGCAACATCTGCAACTAAATGCTCTCCAAGTAAAGACACAGTGAAAGGCAAGTCTACAAGCGCATTATTAGAAGCTCTGCATGAGAATGGACAGCCCAGATCTGGAAATGGAAGTGCACAACCATGCTACAGTGGGCGAGAAAGTACAAAAGCAGACACTTCCCAGGACAAACTGGCGAACTTCAAAGAAATTGGTTGGGAACAAGCATCTTCCAGTAACAAAGATGGAGGGCTGGCAGATGTACTGGAAACAGTGGTTAGGAATCAGCTAGAAGCAGAATTGCAAAGATCACCTACAAAATCTACATCCCCTCCATGTTCGGAGGCAGATGATATTCATATGACAATGTCGGGGAAAACTAACAATGCAAGAACAGTAGTGGAGATATCAAAAAATGATCGCTCTCCTTTGGATGTTAGTGATGGATTTACTTGCAAAAGGAAGAAACATGTTTCTAAGTGTAGATCGAAACAAATAGCATTGAGACATGAATCGTCCATCTCTAACACCAACTCAGCTAGTTTCAAAGTGTGTCAAGAAGAGGAAGGTATATGTGATGAAGATAAAGTAAGACAGGACTGTGTGATGGTTAGTTCTGATGACAGCTTAGGGAGTGCATTGGAACCTCTGATGCCAAAATCTAGTTCAGTGTCAAAGACACAGGAGTATGGCCCTTGGTTATCTTCGGATAGAATGGAATCATCAGTGAAGTGTCAGTTACCAAGCAGTGAGTTGAAAGAACAATCATCGTTAATCAACCTCTTGGAGAAGTCAAGCACATCATTAAGGCCTAATACTTCATTTTCAGAAGCAGGAGCTCTTCAGTCCAAGGAAGATACAACAAATAAGATGGACAATTCAAAAGCACAAGAGCAGCAAGCAAGGCCTTTGAGATACGATATTAGTTCTGACAAAATGGAAAATTTTGCCGCTGATATAATTCAAGATATGAGTAATGTCAAAGATGCCAGCAAAGATGTTATTGAAAAGAAAGCAAAGACATTGGCACTGGATGCACAATCTTTAAAGACTGTACATGATGTTGAGCCGATAAGCAACCATGATGACATTGCAAGTAAAATAGATAGTGAATCTAAAGAGGTAAAATTTAAGTTATACTCTGATGCATCTGCTTTCGAAGAAGCTTCCAAAATAAATGCCAATTCGGGCAGCCAACTTCCCACAGAGTCTTTGAAAGTTTCTGAAGGTGTGAATGAGCAGTTTACTGGACCAGCAGGAGAAACACAAGCTCAGATCAATTCTACTACCTCCTACTTTAACCAAATTTTGCAGACATCCCGCACTTGTGAGGTAGACATGGATGGACATCTTCAAAGTAGGAAATCTGGAAACAGTCCGGTTCAGTTAGATTGTGATGCCCGTGAGTCATTAGGAACTGTCAGTCAAACAACAGCGCATATACTAGACATTTCAGTTGAGGGTCCAAGCAATGGAGTTCCACATGTTCAATCCTTACCCAGAGGAAATGACATGAACTCTTCTTCTTTGAAGGTCACTGAGAACATTAAGACAACTGAGACTGTGCAGAAGAAGGTTGCACCTCAAAGGAATTCGGGAACACAATACTGCAGCATAGCTGACATATCAAAAGAGAAAGTACAATCCAGTTCTCTACAAAAGAAGACCTTTAGACAGATCTCTTCAACTCAAAATATGTCTGATTCCATAGCAGATTGTTCTTTAATTTTGAACCCTTCAAATAGGCGACTTAACTCAGTTGCTAGAGATCCTACTGCAACCAAAACAGTTCATCCAGAATCCAACATCCATGCATCAAGGAATAAATATTTGTGTAGCAGGCCTATTGTACAACTGTCAAAATTACACCAGGGACCTCTAGTTTCACAAGGAAATATTCCTGTGAACTCTTTGGATAGTATGAGAGTCACTTCTGTATCAAACAATTCAGTTTCAGCTAACAGATTGGCAGCCGAAAGTGAACATTCAAAGCCGAGGAACATGAAAGAAAATCCACAAGCTACTGCTCAAAAGTTTGTGAATTTTGCAGGTGGTGTCTTTGGTCATTCAGTCTGTTCATCTTATTGCACTTCATCAATAGACCCTCCATTGACATCACAAAGAGATTCACTTCAGGAAGCATCCATGCAATCATTGAATTCCCAATTTGTCAGTCAGCAATGCTCATTTGGCAATAGCATGAGGTTTACATCAGTGACTGTACCCCAAGTTGTTTCGCCTGCTCTTTTTGCTGGGCAACTTGGTGAGGGAAAAACAGCAGACGGGCTTTCATATGGTTGCATTACGGTTCAAGATCAGCCAAACTCTTGTAATTTCCAGAGCAATCCAAATGTAGTTCAGCGGCCAGCTCATAACAGTTCTATCTGTCCATCACAGAAACAAAATGGCTCAAATCTGATTTCCAACAACTCTTTGTTTGGAATAGAAAATGGAAGCTATGGGGGAAACCTTGTTGTTGGTGTTCCACCTTGTGCATATACTGTTCAAAATGATGCACGGACTCTGTTAAGTTCCAATTCTAATGGTCGAAGCTGTACATCTGGGTCTCTTACTACCTCTGAATTGTACCAGGGTGCATATAGGAAGCAGCATTCTGCTACTAATAAATCTCCTTCATCGGGATTAATTACCAGCCAAGGACACTCTGATACCTCAGACGTCAACACAATAGATTGTTGTGGTGAAACTGCTCTGTTTGGGAATCCTATCCTACGTTTAATGGGGAAAAATTTGATGGTGGCAAATAAAGATGGTGGGCAACCCAAGCAACTAGACAAAGTTCCGACCAGCATGGAGGAATATCCAAATGCAAACTACCTTAGGCTTCTAGGATTCACATCGGAAGAAAACTTTTGGCAAGATGGGAACAGTTATCTTTATCAACCTCTAGAAAGTTCTATTGCCTTTGATCAGAATATTTTCCACGCTCCCGAAGGTCTAAGAAGACGAGATTCAAGATCTCTAGGGGATTACAATGATTACAGCTATCAACCCCCAACTGCTGCAGGGAATATTTCTGATGTTTGGACAAGAAGATTAGCAGGTTCACCTTCCCAATCATCAGCTGGTGGTAACTCGGTAAACACAGGTCCTGCTGGGAGTCACTTAGGCTTTACAAGCTCAACAATAAAATATACATTATCACGCATTTCAGCAACATCAATGGAAAAAGAAATGTCATACAGGCCTGTCGGTGCAAACTATCAAGCAAAAAAGCAACCTCCATCTTCTGCTCGTCCCCAATCAGCTCATGAAGTCATTATAATTGATGACTCTCCCGATGAGGGACCTGTAGCCCCGATACCGATTCTTGAACCCACATCTTTCAGTGGACGGTCTAGTCAATTTCAGGAGGGACATTCAACACCTAGGATTTCAAAAGCTAACTCTAATTTCAGATCAGGAAAGACAATGTTTCAAACTACTCCCAGTTATTTTTCGGCTCTAACAGAATCCAGTGTGGCTTGCGGTTCTAATCTTCCAAATGCAGGGATGTACAGGCAGAATTGAATAAACTAGGAATTACCAATCCTCCGGGAAATTCTCAAAGCTTTTTACAAAATTCCATCACATTACCGCCAATTGTGCCAATCATGGGAGGAGAGAAAGTATGTAATGAGCAAGGGTTACATTGCCTTTTCAAATAACGAAGAATATATGCTTTAGAGTTGAAAGGTAGGGTGAATTCCTCATTGGTAGGGGAATTACAATTTTGCAATCATGAAGAGTTCGAAATTGAGGGTAGTTCCAACTTCGAAATATTGAAGAATATAAGCTTTCGGGTTGATCTTGGTAGGAGAGAATTCCTCATTGGTAGGGGAGTTTCCATTTTGCAGTCATAGAAGTTCAAAATCGAGAGTAGTTCTCAAGACATGGCTTGAGAATCTTCGTGACATACCAGCACGAGGGTTGAGAGACCAGATTCAATATTTTATATTGATGCAATGAGTGTTGTTTTTCCTACATCCAATGATGCTACAAGATGACTGTATTTTGGTTTCGCCTCACATGTAATGTAGTGTTGCAAAAGAAGGCAGACTACACCAGGAGTAGTTCAAGAAGTCTTCAAATAACTGCTGTTCAAATTTCTCGAACTTTAACATTTTTTGGGGTGCCAATATTCATGATCAGTGTGGGTGACTTTTCCACACTCGGGCTTTTAAGTTAAAGCCAGCATGGCTTGCAGGCAACTATAATCTTTTTTGTAACTTCTGAACCTGTGTTTAAGATATGGTTACGTATTTTCAAAATTCAGATACATGATTTTTTCATAACGAAGGAAAGGAAACTTGTCGTTTTCCTAGGAAAAACACAACATTACGGAATTCACCATTCTATATCTGGCTATGAAAGCTTGCATTGATAATTCAGTTAGTGTTTCCGATTTTGTATCTTGCTATGAAAACTTGCATTGCTAATTGAATTAGTGATGCTATTTGCACGCCATACTTTCATTTCCCAGCTTCTCAAACCTCCTTTAAAATATGGATTTCCTTAAGGAAATGACTCAGTCACTTCATTCAACGTTACAATAAGATTTCCTTCAATGAAATGAGTTAGTCACTTCATTCAACATTACGATTAGATTGGAATACTTTGTAAACCATTTTGAAAAGTATATTAAGAATATAATCCATTTGACTTGTTATGGGGAGTTTAAACTTTCTAAGTTTCCTAGTGAAATGGCAATCTTACATTGTTTAAAATGCATAAATCTATTCAGTACACTCAAAATCTCTAGGGCACTGGGATTATGTAATCCCAATAATTGAAATTTGCAATTCTAGTTATTCTATAAATTTCTAGTCAGATTTTAGGCAAAACTAGTAGAAAAAATTCAGACTATGCTATTATTTTTAGAATTAGTTGATGCAGATCTAAATTGATATAAATGAATATAACGGTTATGCTCTTATTTTTAGAATTGGTTGATGCAGATGTAAATCGATATGAATGCATATGAATATAATGGTTATGCTGGTATTTTTAGAATTGGTTGATGCATATGTAAATTGATATGAATGCATATAATGGTTTTGAGTAGTGTTTTTCTTTTACTAAAAGCTTAAATTGATATGAATGCATATAATGGTTTTGAGTAGTGTTTTTCTTTTACTAAAAGCTTGTTTAAGAGATACGTTGGTTTTATATTGGAGCAAAGTATATTACGGTTTCATTTTCACATAGCTTAATTGCCAATAGTTTGATAAATGAAGCTTGAGTGCATATAAAATTCAAAGCATGTAGAAAATATATGAAGCTTGAATGTATACAAAATAAATCTTCTTTGATAAATGAAATTTGAGTGCACATAAAATTCAAAGCATGTAGAAAATATATGAAGCTTGAATTTATACAAAATAAATCCTCAGTTTGAGGTTATTATTTTTTAGTTATAAATGAGGCTGGTCATGGTCTAGCTCATAACTCGAGTGTTGTGAAGTGTTGAAGGATTGAGCAAAGTTGCAAACACATCTATAGCTTGAGGTTATTAATCGTTTTTATAAATGGAAAGTTGGCCAATAAAAATCTGTTATTGGAAATATATTTAGCTTAATTGTTTTTATAAATGAAAAGTTGGCCAATAAAAATCTGTCATTGGAAATATATTTGGATCCATGGAAAAAACATGATTCGAATCTTTATACATGTGTGAATTCTCAATCTTAGACTTATAAGTATAACCTTCATGGATTCTATATTAGACTTATAAGTGTAACCTGCATAGATTCTATATGAGTTTTATGCATCATATGTATTTTTGTTTCCTGCATGGATTCTACATGAGTTTTATGCATCATCTGTTTTGTTTGATATAATTTTTATTAGTCATTAAGTTTATTTTGAAAAAGAAAAATTAAATTTATTAGACTTATAAGTGTAATCTGTATGGATTTTTTTTTTTTCTGAGAAAAAAAATCTGTTTATTCTTATTTTGATAAAGAAAAATTAAATTTATTATACTTACAAGTGTAATCTGTATGGATTTTTTTTCTTTCTAAGAAAAAATCTGTATATTCGTTATTCATGAGAATCAAAATATTAAAGAGCTGCCTGCACGTAGACAGCATCTCTGGATTAATAACCAGCACTATTCAGAACATTTTAAACCAAATATAACTAGACCTGCAGTGGTAACCTGCATGTATTCTATATGAGCTTTATGCATCATATGTAATATAACTAGACCTGCACTGGTAACCTGCATGGATTATATATGAGCTTTATGCATCATATGTATTTTTGTTTGAGATATTAGTCATATAGTTTTTGGGTGAATCTAATTAAATTTATTATGATATTGAAGAATTCTAAAACTGATAATGAATACACTACTTAACTTAAAAATTTTATGCTCCAGAGTTTCACTACCCTATCTGTTACATATGTTTATTATAATAGAAAATAATTCTTAAAAAAGTCATAACTTTTATAACGTTCAACATTTATCTGTTACATATGTTTATTATAATAGAAAAAAATTCTTAAAAAAGTCATAACTTTTATAACGTTCAACGTTCATAGTATATATGTTGCAATGTTTTTAAAGAAAAAACTATTCTGGAAAAGAAATAGATTTACTATTTTTTTAACTTCGCACATTTAAATAACAATTATAAATAAACCAGCATTCAAAATGGATTAAATTTAATATTTAAGTATTTAAAAAAACCCAACTTTGCAATATAAAAAGACACGAACTACGAGGACAAACGGAAGTAGAAGCTTACAATATTGAAGGTAATACTCTAATCGTTTTATACACAAGCTACGAGTACAAACTGAAGTAAAAGCTTACGATATTTGAGGCAATACTCGATTCTTTCTTCAATTGCTTAGTTGATGAGATAACTACCAAACGTTCCAGCACAAAATCTTTACTCCAAATGATTCAACAGTGAAAACCACTTAGCTTGCTTTTTTACATAACTAACAAACGTTCCAAGACAAAATCATGAAATATGGTTGGTGGCCTTGAATCCAAGAGATACAGTATTATTGATAGTGTAAACCACTTGGAATATTCATGATAAACTTAAGAATGCCAGTTCGCATGGTTGAGGAAATTAGAGCTTTCAGTATTAATGAAAAGACGTTGTCTTATATTCTCTATTATTTTATAGATCACTCGATGATCTTCTCAACTTTCTGTTTTGGTGGGTAAAATTATGCAATTCGGTTCAAAATAGTGGCGCTGAATCCAAATTCCTAGAAGAGTTTAATGCAAATGACTTACAGTGCACTTCAATACGAAAATTGTGGTTGAACAGTATAAACACAATTATATCATTGAGTGTTCATATGGCCACTATCCTTGAATCTTTGAACTCTGAGAAACTATTCACTTCTACTCTGACATTGGCCATTAGTAAAGCCAACAGCCCAAGTGGGGAGATCTCATACAAAGTACTTTGTATGGGTAAATTCGACTTGGAATTTATCCTTAGATCTGTTATGAATACATGAATACATAGAGCGAAAAATGATTGAAATCTGCAGCTCCAGGTTTCTTATGGAGTGTTTTTTATAATAACAGGAAGAATTTTCTGTCAAAGCTACGCTGTACAGAAAAGCCCCTCTCTATAGTGCTATTTTCAAAGAAGTCTGCAAAACCTGTTCCAGCTGTTGATCAGAGATGTCACAGTACAGTTTTCAGATCCTTATCAGGATTTTTTTTCTTTCTCTGCAGACCCGTTATTAGACAACTTTAAACTTTTTTATGGTGCTTATAAGAACAACTAAGCTGTTGCAATGAGAACATCTCATCATCAGGTCAAGAGAAAGCTGTTGCTCCTGTGAAAATTCTTGGTTACTTTGTTCAACAAAATATTGAAATTTTTATTTTATGATTGACTGGTAGCATGTTGATTATGTTTGTTAGTTGGGTCTCCTCCTCCTCCTCCCTCCTCCTCTATGTAAATAACTCTCTTGGCTCTTGAACTCTGCCACTTTATGTGGATATTAACAACCTGATAATCTATCTTGTGATTTCTTTAAATAATTTATATAACTATATATCTCTTATGAGATCCTTATCCTTATTATTTTGAAATAGCTTATATACTTATAAAATTTTCAAAACCATGAAAGACAAATCATGGCATTTTGATTGGTGGAAGTCGACCATAATCAATAGAGTTCAGACCAATTCTATGGAAGATACTCACAGAAAACTATTTAACAGTCGAAGCACTCCATCGCCATTGCAAATCGGTGAGCGAGAACTTCGTTATATGCTGATATGAGTCCGATTTGAGGTCTTGCAAGTTTGCTTCATTGTTAAAAGATATATTATCTTGAATCTGAACTTATGACATAAACAGTATACTGATCTAATATAGGATTTGCCCTTATTGGTCTGTACACTGGTCACAGGATTTACCTCACCTCTTAATTTCTATACTTGTACATGCAATTAAAATGCAGATTGCTCAGTTTGAATCAGACTTGCCATCCGTATCTTATTATTGATCAACACACATGCAGTTTTGACAATCATATATGAAAAACCACAGCGATCTAACGGCATAGAACAGGCCCAGTGCTTAGTACATGGGATGTTTCTACTAACCAGTAAGCAGCGTACAGTGTTGAGAAAAATTGCTCAAGCCTGAACAGTAGGTTTTCATGCATTTAATAATGAGCGTACTTGCTTTTAATCTCTCTCGGCCTATAATATAACGACCAATTGGGTACGATCACGTCCATGAATTCTGAAGAGACGTGCAAACAGATCTTGCGTTCAGTTGTCTTGTCTAAATAATATATATATATGAATTGATTGAAAGGAGTTGTCTTGTCTAACTACTATCTATATATATAGTTCGATTGAAATCTTTACAGATTCTAAAATTTCCTGACGAAGATATCAAATCATTATGCCCAAAGATTACATTCTAATGTCGCCATTTCTAACCTATCCGTGATAGGTAATTTAAATGTCTTTGTTTAACTGAACTGTTCTATGAAATGTTTTGTTTTTTCAAAAATTCTGTATTAAATTACTATTTTTAAAATCTGTATTAAATCACTATTTATATTAAATCTGTTTTTTTTGTTTTTCCAAAAATCTGTATTAAATTATTATTTTTACTAGCGCAGTCGTTAATACAGGTATCGGCAGGTAAAGAATTTATTAAATTTTATTATTGATTAATAAATAAACGGTTGGGCTTCATT
>CBVK0100603749.1:0-16580 GCA_900067695.1 Picea abies | reverse complement strand
GTTTCACTTGGTTGTTTGAATTAATTAAGCAATTATAGTGACCAACACAATCCTCTAGACCATACCTTGACCAATAGTATGCTTTGTTGTGTACATGGATCTAGTTGAAGTTCCAGGTATTTGTGAGGTTAAAGTTCAGGGAACTTCTCCATGTCAGTAATGTCATGGTTGACATATCTCAGATGAGGCACATTCCCTAGCATGTGTTCATCGATTATGACTACCTCTAGATTATCTGGGGTTATCAACGTATAATATGGATTATTTTGTAGTGTAACTGGTGGGGTGTCATCCTTCCTCAATGATATGTAGTCCTGAGAGAACCTCAACTTTGATGAGGATGTTCTTGGGGTTTCCTCAATCTCTAGTTTGGCTATGAGAGGTCTAGTGTGACTCCTTCTTGGTATTGTTGTTGCTACTCCTTTGGATTTGGGTGGCACCATCTCTATAGTTAACCATGACCTGAAAGTTGTTCTAACATTGTAATTCACTCTGGAGTTGTGATCTCAGTTATTCTTCTAATTGCTAAGTAACAATGACCCTTTTTGGAAAGCCTAATTGATTTTATGCCCCGGTTTCCAGTTGTGCACTAATATTCACACCTCTCACCTGTCTTCTTCATCTGTAGTGTTATAGGTGCTTTCATTAATGTCATTTTATTGCCAAATAAACTAGTAGATTTCTATTGTGTTCTTCCATGCAGTCATGCATATTAGAGGTTTTTTTCTCTTACTCCATGTCTTTACGGTAGATTTTATGACTTGGACTTATGGCGGTTGTATGCATTGTGATAAATGTTTATTTATGGCTTGTCCTTATTCGCCTGTTGTCCTTATTCGTATGTAACCATCCTTTCCTTATTTTTCGTACTTGACAACTATCACATCATGTGGAATGGTGCAATTACTACTATATACTTGACCATTTTTTTTGGTCGAGTTTCCCTGGTTAGCATAGTTTCCTATACCATCGCAGTTACTAGTGTGTGTGTTCTCGTTTTTGTTTTACTTCTTGTATAGTTCCTCCTATTGTGAAACTTTTTGGACCTATTGATAGAGTTTTAACCGACTATCATTCACCCTACCTTTCAGAGAAACTCCATTAAGTGTTTCCAACTATGAAACACCTACCTCTTTCACCCCTTAGATCACATATGGTTCTAACTAGTGCATGAAAAACATCCCTAGGTGTTGCATAAACTTGTTATCATATAGTAGTACCAAGTTTCCTACTTGGTAGTGCATGAAAAACATCCCTAGGTGTTGCATAAACTTGTTATCATATAGTAGTACCAAGTTTCCTACTTGGAATGTTTCCAACTTAATGTGTCTATCATGCCATTCTTTTTCCCTTTCATTTTTCACTGGTTGATGGAACCCTCTAGAAAATATATCCTCTTCAAGTTGTACCATTTGTGATAGTGGTTACTTGTATGGAACCTGAATCCAACATATCTATGATATCTGTGATGTACAATATTGGTACAATAAATTCAATAGGAATTACTACCTCCTATCCATATTCCAACCAGAAAGGTGTTTTTCTTGTTCACTTCTTTTTGGTTGTCATGTATTCCCATAATATCACATGTATTCTTAATTTCGAGTCATCCCTTCCCACATTGCATATTTTTGTTATTGTATTCTCTATGACTTTGATGAATGCTTCCACTGTGACAATATCTTGTGGGTGGTATGATGTACTCTTATGGTGGGGGATTTGGAATTCTTCGGTCAAGGATGCTATGATTTTATTGATGAAGTGTGTTCCTTGATCACTCATCAATGTTATAGGACATCCAAATCAAGTTAGTATTTTTTCAAACAAAAAGTGTGTGGCATATTCTGCGATGGAATCTGTAACTACAGAGGCTTTCACCCATCGAGTTAGATATTTTTTATCTATAATGATGTACCTCACCCCTGATCTTCTTTCCAGTGGGTTAATTGGTCCAATGAAGTCGATATCCCACTTATCAAAAACTTGTACTGTAAATTGTGGGTTCAATGGCATATCATCCCTTCTGGAGGGTTTTATGATCCTCTGACAAACATCACATGTCTGACAATATTCCTTTTCATCCTTTTGGAGTGTAGGCCACCATAACCCTATGCGTAATAACTTTTGCATAGTGGATTTACCTATATAATGTCCTCCTTCTATCCCGTCGTGATCTTCTTCCAACATAGTCAGTCTTTCATGCTCGACTACACAGTGTCATAGTATTTTGTTTGTTCCTAGTTTATATAAGTTTCCTCCAATTAGTTGGTAGTCTACAACCTTTACTACCAACTTATTTTTCTGCATGACCATCATGTCCAAGGGGGTCATTTGTTGGGCACAACCTATTTTTAGAAGGAACTATATTTTTGGCACAGGCCTATTTCTGGAGAAGGATCTATTTTGGGAAAGACCTACTTTTGGAAATAAATACCTAATTTTTGAGCGCATGCAACATGTGGAAAGAAAGAAGCATGCAAGAAAAGAAGGAAAAACAACATGCAAGAGGAAAATCAATGTGGTGCACAGGTATAAAATCCTAAACATGATAGGGTTAGGGATTTTTAAAATATTCTAATGACTATAAGTCAATAAAATAGTATAAATAAGGACCTAGGAGGTCTAGGGAAAAGGGCAATGCCATTTAGAGATCATAAAAGAGTGATTTTATTATTATGATTTTTTTGGTTTTTGATTGTAATAAGTCTTGCATAAGAATCGAGTAAGGTAGTGTTTGAGGGTTGGGTCACATGATGAGGATCCTAGTGTTGTATAGTCTGCCTCACATAGGGTCCTTACCCTCAACATTGATTCTATTATTGAAGATGTAATGTGCGCAACGAAAGATTTTGAAACAAAATAAATAAAAGAGCAGAGAAGCCAAATATTTGTGGATGTAACCCCAGGAGGGGGTGAACCACAATAAACCTTGTGTTATGTGTGATTGTTAATGAATGTTTAATTTCTATTGACCATTATCTTAAGAATGAATGGTTATATTATCTTTATTAGCATGCATGCATAGGTTAAAAGATGAATAAATCATATAAGTAATTGAATGATTAAAAAGGATAATGCATAAGGGATAAATAACCCAATCACATATCACCACTCATTCCTAGACTACAAACACTTGAGTATTGTAGTCCCTCATAAAATCTATCTCAGGTGAGACTACATTTTGCACCATGTGAGAAGCATTGCCTTCTGGTTTACCCAAAGGGACGATAGTTTTTGGTAGTTTTGTTGGAAACCTGTTTGAGATCATAACCTAGGTCATCCCAAGAAGAAGTAAAATAAGAGCCAATAAATGTTGTCGTTGCTAGGTGGAATTGCATAGGGTCGAGTATACACGATCCATGGAAGAAACACATGAAGGATGAGAGTATGTAAGGGAATGTTCAATCCATGGAATTCAAGGAAGGTGGATATTTAAATATGGTTGAAAATAAAGGAACTTGAGTTTGTGGAGAAGGAAAAAAAAAAACCTAAGTTAACACTGCACAAATATCTCCATAAATACGTGCTTAGTGGCTTGCATGAGGTATTTTTCTATGATTTCCCACATTTTTTGCAGGAGGAGTTGTTGAGATTAAAGGAAAACCACCCTACAAATTGAATCAAACAACTGGAATGGAATCTTGTGGATATTGCATAGTTACAACAAGTTAATGACAAATTTACATGCATAATAGATTTTGTGTTAGATAGTATTGTTGCACGGTTTATCACTGAATTTGTAGTAGATACCATGAATTCCTACACCAGAACAAAGAAGAATTTTCTAAAATGACCCATAGGTAGGTACATCAGATCATTGTACACTTCAATCAAGATTTTATTGTATGACAATGGTGTGATCACCATGTAATCAGACAACTAAAATTCCCTGTGTGCATGGAGGAAGGGGGGAAGCATTGATATGAGGTTGATATATGGACAAGGATATGGATAAGGGAAATAAAAAGGAGGCCATGGACCCAATCATGATGGAAGAGGACCAGATAAATAAGATAATGGAAAAATATGGAAAGACACACAACATAATACCCTACCAATATAAAATGAATAACAAGAAGAGAGCCATAGTTGGAAGAGAGGGATTAGAAAGTGATGAAGAAGAGGTAGAGGATCTTGGGGATGCGGATAATATTGAGGAAATCCTCAAAATGTTGTCTGCACCCATTTTCTATAAGTGTCCTGCAATCAATTGATAGTTTGCAGCTCTGACAACCAAATTTTTATTATCCGCAGTGTTAAATTCCTATGATGCAGTCCCTATACTCAGATATTCAATAATGTCAACAAATTATTCATCATCTATTGGTATTAAAAACAATTGTGTGTTAGGTAAGTTGTCTATGTTTGTAGGTTCCTCTCCATTAGTGATCCTTGATAAATGATTAGGCCCTGCATTTGACTTCCCTATTTTGACTATTACTTCAAAGTCAAATTATTGAAATAGAAATAATCATCTACAGATTCTCCCCCCCAACACTGGCTTGTTGAATAGGTACTTGAGGGAAGAATGGTTTGTGAACATGTTAAAATGTTTGCCTAGTAAAATGTTCCTAAACTTCTGCAGTGCATATACCATTGTCAGACCTTCTCTTTATGTAGTATTATAGTTCTACTCTAAGTCTGACAGTTTCATGCTTGCAAATGATATGGGATGGTCTAACTCCCCTCCTCTAGGCTGCGCCAAAATATCTCCTAGTTCTATGGTTGATGCATCTACATGCACATGAAATGTCTTTTCCCAATCTTGGAATACTAGTATAGGTGTTGTTACCATATTCTCTTTCAAGGTGTCCAACCCTTGCTGACAATCCTCATCCCACTGAAATATGATGTCTTTCTTGAGAAGTTTATCCATTGGCGCAGTGATATGTGCATACCCTTTTATAAATTTTATTTAATAACATGTATGTCCCAATGTGTCTCTCAACTATCGCACTGATTTTGGTGGTGGTAAATTCACAATTACTGCAATCTTTGAAGGATCCACTATTGGACCCTGTTTGCATACTATATGACCCCCAAAAAATACAAAAGGTGTCCCAAATATGCATTTATTAATGTTCAGGGATATCTGGCATTGCCTGCATATTTTCAACATTATCCTTAGCACCTCTACATGGTATTTCAACAGACTATATACTATCCAATCATCGAAGTACACTTCTAAAAACTAATGGACAAATTCTTTGAATGCAGCTATGACTACTCTAGAGAATATTGTTGGTGCATTATTCAGTCCAAAAGGCATGATTGTGTATTGATAGGATCCCAATTCCATGGAAAAGGTTGTCTTATACCTTTCTTATGGAGTTATTTTGATTTGGTGGTAGCGTGATAATCCATCTATGAATGAATATGCTTCCTAACCTCCCACATTCTCTAGGAATTCATTAGTAAAATGGGTATGAAAAGGGTCATGTAGAAAAGAATCATCCAACTTCCTTAGGTAGACACATATCCTTATGCCTCCTTTCTTCTTCTCCTGAACTACCATATGGATTATCCATTCTGATTCTTTTACCGGTTCTATGACCCCTGCTTCCAACATCCTGTCAATTTCTTCTCTTACTTTCTGATTGTATACTGGGTTTAGTATGTAAGATCTCTGTCTGACAGGACTTGCCTCAAGTTTGAGAGGTATATTCGTCTCACCTAGATCTTCGGCTATACATTTCATTTTGGTGAAGGTCGTTGTGAATAGGTCACTATACTAGTGCAGAAAATATGTTATCCTCTCCACTATTTGTTCATCCTAGTAGTCTCCAATGTTGACCATTTTTGGATTATCATTTGTCCCAATGTTGAATTTCTTCACCTTTATTGGCATAGAAAAAAAAAAATTGATTCTAGATATGGACCTTCCACCAATCTTTCACCTTCAAGCTCTATAATATGGATGTTGTGCATGTCATGTTCATCTGGTGCTTCTTCTTCCACGTGATATCATGAAATTAGTTCCATAATTTTTCGTTTATTCTTTTGTTGATACTATGTTATGAGTTCTAGTTCTAGTTCATCAACAAATATCATTCCTTTTATCTGCTTCAGGTGACTATGGATCAGATCTAAAGGAGAGGAATCCTTCTGAGTGTTTCCTTTTTCAAATATCTCATGAAGGTGTTTTCCAAGAACACATCCCTCACAAATTCCTTTGGATAAGTGGATGTCATGTAGACCATCAACCATTCCATGATTTCTAATTTGTTTCATATATCTAAAATTTAAATACCCAAACCTTTTGTGCCATATCCTATTGCATTCATCAACATGGGTAAGCATTAATGCATAATAAGGTTCAATAAATTCATAAAATGTGTAGAGTCTGGATTGATGATTTACCTCACCAATAGAAACCCTGGAATTGGTTTGCATGCCATAGATATCCACTGCTTCATGTGTGAATATGACTCTCTTTCCGGTGCCAAAGTTTTTCATCTGATACATGGAGAAAAGATTGAAGGAAAGTTTGGGAACATGTAGCACATTCTCGAAGCTTCCATTTGTGAGTTCAATTCTTCCTTTTCCAGCGACCTCGATTGGAGAGTTGTCCCCCATTAGAATAGGAGGACCTTTGCATGCATACAATGAAGAATATACTTCTTTTATGGATTCCATGTGGTGTGATGCTCTTGAATCTACAATCCAAGAATTAGGGGAGGAGTTGACGACAATCAAAGCATGGCTAGAATTTCCTTTCTTGGGATTATGATCTTCTGGCCTCTTCTTCTTGGTACCCTCAGGGATGCGATATCCAAGGTTGTTTTTTTGAATTATTTGGGCCATTTAATATATATTTTTCTGCATACATGCGGATTCTGGATGAAATCCTTTATGGAAGTAATTTTATTTCTCCCTTTTTCTTCCCTTTCCACCTTTGGATCTGGAGGCATCATCGAAGGGTTTTGAGTACCCTTCCTTCTTTGTATTTGCATGTGATTTAATTTTTTATTTTCATTTATATTTATAGTTTTGATGACCTCTACCATCATGAATAATAAATTCATGCACCTTTGTGCCTTTGATTTTTCCCATGTTGATAATCTTGTTCTGATCTTGTGTCAAAGATTCAATAAAGACCTCAAGAGAGGGAATATTCCAAGTGGATCCAAAGGCAATCCTAATTGAATGAAATGTGGATACAAACACTGATTATTCCAGACCAAGTTTCGAGAGAATGGTGAGAACCGTTTGTTTCTCCTCAGATTTATCAACCCTACAAGCCTTGAGTTGCGACAACAAATCATTATATTTGGTAAATAAATGTTGGATATTGTTGAAGGTTTTTGGATCCATTGTGAGAAATTCCACCTAAAACATGTGTCCCCTAATCTCATCATGTTTTCCAAAAATCCCTTGCATGGTGGTACATGATTCATTGGGGGTTTTATAGGAGGATATTTGATAGAGGAGTTCAAGAGAAATGAGACTGCAAATAGTTCCAAACGCTTCATCCATTCGATTCAAATTCTTGAATTTTTCTATGGATGATGTGGGTTTGGTATTTGTGTCCACGGTTAACTTGTATAATCCTCTTCCTTGAGCATGCACTATCATATTCTCTTTCCATGAAAAGAAATTGTTCGGTGTAATAATGAATTCTTTTGAAAATTCCATTTTTTCGTTGTCTTTAATCTTCGATACCTGCAAAAAGAATATGGTGTTTCTTTTTCCTAGAAATTTTTTATCTCTTATACCATGTAAATGTATTGGAACTTCAAATAATATATATAACTAGAAAATGACATACATAGTTTGCAGAGAAAATATGAGCAAAGAGAAGCAGGAGAAAAAGAATGGAAGAATTCTCATTTAACAAATGAATGAATGATAATTTACACATGATATACTATGTATAACTCAACTAATGTGCACTCGAGGAGAATCCAATGTTCCATAGTGGTGATCTAAAGTGATTTGGACACAGACCAACAGTTATAGGAGTAAACTGCCACCTAGTCTAGTCTCTTAGGTAGTTATAGTAGTGAACTGCCACCTAGTTTAAGTTAACTAGTTTCTTAGTCTCCAGTTAACTGACTGAAACAAAGTGAAGTGAGAAGGAGATCAAGGAATCATGAGTAATGTGATAGTCTCATGATGATCCCAAGGACAATGTGCATTATCTGGTGATGATCCCAATGATACATGGTGATAATTCCAATGTGGCATCTAGACTCCACTCAACTGATCAAACTGAAGTGTGAACTGAAGAGAATATTCTCCTAGAGGAATATTATCTCTAAACTATATGAGACTGAATAATGACTAATAAACATATATGGAAAACATTAGGAAAAATAAATCCTAGGTGTGTGTGAAGTATCTCCAACAAGGGTAAGGTTCTAAAGTTGAATTAACATTTTGCAAATTATACTAAAGCCCATTACTGCACTTCTTTTGTGATATTGTGTTCCTAAGATAATCGACCATGGTTTAAATATGCATGTGTGATATGTTGGTTTATAAGGGTTTAATTGAAACACTAAATATAAGGAAGAGTCATGTACTTCAATTACTTCATCATTTGTTTTGATCATTCCCTCTTACCCTAACCAACTCCTATGAAATGTTGTGATATCATTACTTTGTTAGTGTCTTCGTCCATGATTTGAGGTAAGTAGTTCGTGGAAAATTCTAATGAAAAAATGGGTCATTCGATCCTAAACCCCTCTTTCATCCAGCATGAAAGTGATCTAGAAATTAATCAAGTTTTGAAGTGGTTAATTGGTTTGTATCCTCCTTGGTTCTTAGCCACTATTGTTAAGATGGGTCATGTCAATTTACTCTCATGTGGTTTTTATGGTTTTTCTTTGTTGCGTCATCAACATATCTTCTCCCATGTAGGTAGTTTATTTTCCCTCCAATTTTTTCTATTTGTTAACTTAGATACATAGTTTATGGCCCCTGTTGTAAGGGTAGAGATGAAAAAACCTTAGGCTTTACTTATCTATGATGATGAAATAGAGAAGTTATCTGAATTTGGGTGGTTAAAATTCATCCAGTAATTTAGGGGTTTCAATATTGAAGTAGCGAGGGTCTTTTTTAAGACCTATGATGGACCTAGGGTTAGGATTGGGGAAATTCTATTCGAAATTCATGAATATTTTATTGCCCAATCTACAGGTATCCCACAGATTTAGGATAAATGGTTTAAGAACACGAGGTTCAAAGACATCCCATGGTGAGACATTTTGGCATATAAGCATGCAAAATATGACATTAAAGGTATGTCGATTGACATTTGCAAAAAAAAGTGGCATAGCCTTCTGTTGGTTATCAAGCAGTTCATAATGTGTGAAGGGAATTATGGGATTATTTTCTATTTTCATATCCTCTTACTTATGTTTTTTCTAGGGTTTCACCTAAACCTATCATACTAATTGTATAAAATCCTCTGTAAAATAGATAAATTATATCAATGGAAAAGTAAAAACCCTAAATCAAGCCTTTTTCACCATGGCCTCATTTGCATTTTGATTGAATACCATCTTTCCAGGAGAGGGGAAAATTGGGATGTGTTTTTGAAAAGAAATAAATTTCAACCCAAGGCTTCTTTATCAGGCTCGAACCCTATCCCTGAATCATCTAGGGTTGTAGAAGAATCAAACCCTCCTCAATCTACCTCCCAGGGAATTCAAATTGACGTTCTATTTCAATTCTTTATCAGGCTCGAACCCTATCCCTGAATCATCTAGGGTTGTAGAAGAATCAAACCCTCCTCAATCTACCTCCCAGGGAATTCAAATTGACGTTCTATTTCAATATGATACTCCATCTACTCGATATGATCATTTGATTCAGAAGGAAGCTATTGCTCCCATCCCACATATCACTCAAAACCTTGAATTGATCCTAGACCAACTGAAAGAAAAAACCTTGGAATGTTTTAAGAAAGGAATATAGATTAAGTATGTCAGTTTAAAGACTGATCCGAAGCCCAATACACAAGGAAAACATGATCAAGGTAAAACTGGGATTGATTTTAATAATAAGGATGTAGGTTGAAGGTTTTATAAGATGTTAACAAGCAAGTCTAAGAAAAAATAAACCCCGTTGGAACCAAAATCCATTGAAGACCATTATTACTCTTGTGAAAATGATAATGGAAAATATGGATCGTAGGACCAAACCTCATATTATTTTGTTGATAACCAACCACCTTTTCTTCTCAATTCTGAAGAGTTTCTAGGCATTCAGACTACTCTAAGAGGTAATTATGATATAGGGAATCCCTTGGAAGAGAATGACCAACATTCTAAGTATTGTCATAACTATCAATTCTAGATTGAAATATATTATGCAATTGTCCCCTACCTTCAGATCTGTTTGGACTA
The DNA here is from genome assembly GCA_900067695.1 of Picea abies. Lineage (NCBI taxonomy): Eukaryota > Viridiplantae > Streptophyta > Pinopsida > Pinales > Pinaceae > Picea > Picea abies. Next base: position 6,228 of record CBVK0100603749.1, on the reverse strand, counting down.
GATGCAAGAAAAAAAAAGATAACTAAAGAGGGAAAGCCAACAGTTAATGAATGATATAGAACATAGTTTTCCTCAAGTTGTTAAGAAACCAAATAATTCTCCATACACTATTGTTAACAAATCCACCAATGTCAATATTATTGTTGAATCCAAAAACCTCATATTATTTTGTTGATAACCAACCACCTTTTCTTCTCAATTCTGAAGAGTTTCTAGGCATTCAGACTACTCTAAGAGGTAATTATGATATAGGGAATCCCTTGGAAGAGAATGACCAACATTCTAAGTATTGTCATAACTATCAATTCTAGATTGAAATATATTATGCAATTGTCCCCTACCTTCAGATCTGTTTGGACTAGATGCAAGAAAAAAAAAGATAACTAAAGAGGGAAAGCCAACAGTTAATGAATGATATAGAACATAGTTTTCCTCAAGTTGTTAAGAAACCAAATAATTCTCCATACACTATTGTTAACAAATCCACCAATGTCAATATTATTGTTGAATCCAAATTGCATGCATCTTTGATTTCCAATGCATAATTTATGGTAATAAAAATCGTTATTTTTGGTTTTGTGTTGATTTGTTTTGATTTTGATGCAAATTTAGATTCAAATTTGTTTTTATTTTATAATGTTTTTAGACCATCTACAGAATCATGTTTTTTGTATCCATTATTTGTTAAGTATAATAATATTTCTAATTGATTGTGTTTTGTATTTCAAGTCTCAAAATAATGTAGAGATATTCTTGAGATTGTGATGAAGACCATTGATATCATATAGATTATGATTTTTGTTCTAGTTAGTATAGGGTTAGTTCTATGTATGGCCCTATGTTGGTTCGCCAACAAAGTTTTTTCAAATTTGTTGAAAGAATTATCTTTTAATTTTATCATTATTCTATTATTAGAATAAGTGAAATCCTTTTGTTAAAACATGCCATCTTGTGAGGGATTCAATTCTATCAAAAAGATAGGTGGGTCGATTCGCATTTTGTTTAAATAGATTCAAAATCTTCACAAGAGGGACATGGTGAGAATTTTGGGATAATGTACCAATGCTTATTTTGAAGAAGAATATGGAACTATACATTGCTTAGGGATTTTTTCTTGTGAGTAATATTGTTTTCCTTTCAACAAAATATCTATTATTATGGTTCATGTTCTTTTGGTGATTAATCATGTATTGATTAAAACTCAAGTTTAGTCTATTTTGTCAATACATTGTTAGTTTCTTTCATTTATGTTTATATTAATTATGTTCAATTTCTAATAGTTCATTGTCCCAATTATTAATATCCTTGTGATTGTATCATTTTGATGAAAGTATTAAATTATATTGAGTTTATTCGTATACTTTGAACTTGCAATGACTTAATTTGTCAATTGAAATTATTTTGTTCTTAACAAATGGTTTATTATATCTTCATAAAGGACCAGATTAAAAAAATGTTGTTTCTGCATCATAAATGAGATTTGATTGTCAGTTGAAGTGATGTTCTTTGGGAATCTTCATAGTCTTGGTATTTCACAGCCTTCTGCCATAGATTTCTCTTGACAAAGAGGTTTTTGGAGTAGCTTTATACATGAAGGCACAATCAAAAGTTCTCTTTAAATACTGTTCAGTAATAGGTTAGTTGGTTTCTTTAAATACTAGCAAGTAATAGGTTAGTGGGTTTTTGTATTTTAGATTAGATCCCCTTATCGACTAACAGAGTTGTAAAACCTGTTAGGGTGAGTTATCCCAAAAGGATTAGGTTATTGTAGACAAATTTAGACCAGAACCTCCCTTCCAGTTGATGATAATTCATATTTTCCCATCAACAAATGACACTATAAGGAGGTCCTTTTAGATATTAATGGAGCATGGAGGACAAGAAAAACCTCCGAACAATATCTCTCTAGTTAGAACTCATAGTCCCTCAGACTACACTGTCATATCTAACACATGTACTACATCAAAAACTGAGTTTGTCATTCCACTCAATCAAAATTCTCCATCCACTCTTGGCGAACCTACAACACTGCCTTCACAAATACCATACCTATAGGAGATACTCTAGAGATCCTACCTATTGTTATTAAGAACTCACAATACTTTGGAAAGGATCTGGGAACTGGGTGATCAATTGTATCAACCTCTTGATTTTCTTGATCAACAAGAAAACCCACCTGTAATTGGTACACCCAACTATAGGTTGCACAACATATTGAATAATCAAAATGAAAATAATATTGTAGCTGGAATCATTAATCCCTTATGTCAAGATCAGTTGGAAATAAGAGTATGACAGTCACCCAACACTGAAACTCTTATTCTAGGTGTCAAGGGATCTAGTCTTCCTACTTCACCACCCAACCCATCTCCACCTCCATCATGAGGAGAATTCTCTGACTAAGAAAGTTGCTCTTCTGAAGGTTTTCAGACTTCAAATACTTCACAAACTTCAACCCATATGGCCAACTAGAATAACCCTATCATGCCTTGGCTTGATCAATATGTTGTTTCAATACCAAGGCCACACCATCCTTTCCCTAAACATCTTGAGAAGTGGTTACCTAAGTTTGACGCTAATTCAAAATAGATGATTGAATATCAGATAAATAAATTTATGTTCGTTCTTAGTCTTAGATATGTAGAACATGAAGATGTCATGTGCAATATTTTTCCTTACACCTTTGAGGGAAATGCCTCCACATGATACTTCGTGCAACAACCTCAAACTATAGTCACCTAGGATAGATTTGAAATCATTTTCTTAGAAAAGTTTGGAGATGAAAAGTCCCCTAAATTTTTGGTTATGGAGTTATCCAGTATGAATATGAATCAGAAGAAAAATGTCAAAGACTTTAACCAGAGGTTTCTCACACTTAAGAATAAAATTCCCGCAGAAACTATGCTAGCAGAAAACATGATCATTTCTTATTACACTAAATCTCTACATCACAATGCAACAATCTGGGTTAAAAGGTCCAAAACAAACACTCTATTAGAGGTTTTTGAATAAGCCATTCTAGATGAAAAGGATATTCTTAGCTTGAAGGATAATACAAATCCTGAAACTAAACAAACCTCTTCTTCCAAGAAGAAGATTTGCATTATTTCTAAACCACCTTCAACTAAGAAAGATCAGGAACCCATAGATTTGGAAATTTTTCAAAAATCCTTTCAAAATTTATCCAACCAAGTTTTTGACCTAAAAAGAGTTGTAGATGAAGGATCCCCAAGTAAAGGACTTTATCAAACACCATATAGGAGACCCCCTCAAAGTATTCCTAATAAGAAAACACCCTGTGCTGAAGGTTTGAGCTTAGAAGGATTACACAATGCTATACAAGCCTTATTAGTTGGAGATGATAATACTTCTGATGTTACATCTCAACAACAAAATGAAGTAGAAAATGAGGGGGAAGAAGTGCTTGATGAAGAAGATTCATCCCCTCGAACTATAGGAAATTTTTCAGATAACATTTTCCAAGAAAACTATGAAACCGTGCATGATAATCAACATTCCTATAATACAAGTAGTAAATATCATTCAAATGATCAAAATAAATTTGCATCTGACACAAACAAAAATACAACATCCAAACAAAAGAAGTAGGCTGAAGCACCAAAGAATTTTGATGTCCCTGATTTAGACTATGATCTTATTGAGGATTTTAATAAATTAAAGGCTAATATATTGATCCATGATTTTCTTAAGTTCCCTTACATTCAGTAGAAAATGTTGTAGAGTATAGGTGAAAACAATAATAAGAAAAAAATTGATCCAAATAAAAGTGTAGAAAATTTTGATAAAAATAACTTCAAGAACATCAAATAAAAATCAACATCCTCCAAATGTTTCTTCCACACAACATAATAATTCCAATGTGCCACCCTTCCTTTTAACATTCAAAATATTTAAAATAAATGTACATAATCATATGGTGGACTCTGGGGCTTCATCAAATGTGATGCCTCTGTCAGTTTGTCAGAAACTCAATGCTGAAATCAAACCATCGGATATCAAAATAATTCATCTTGATATAAATAATGTTACATTTGTTTGGGAGATTAAAGATGTTTTGATTAGGTTGTCATCCAATCCAAAAGTGCATCAAATGATTGACATATTTGTAGCCGATATTCCAGAGGTATATGGTATGTTTCTAAGAAGGGATTGGTCTCAACAAATTATTGGCTATTTTTCTATGGATTGGTCTCACCTATTGTTTCTCTCAATGGCCAACCAAATAAACTTAGGTTCAATAGGGAACGATATTTAAATTACACTATTACAAATCTGGATGACCCAAACAAACCTTTTATTTTAGGTGAAAATGTATTGGAAAATCAAGGCATAAACACTTTTTTTTGGAATTTTGTAGTTGAAATATATTATGTTATAGACCTAAATCAACAATCTAAAATTTCAGTATGCACCCAAGTAATGATGTCTAATCATGTTGTAAATAATGAAGATAATTTGTTGAATGATGAACTTTAGTATTTGTACTTTGATGGGTCTAAATAATGTGAAGGAGTCGGTGTCGATTGTTTACTAATAGACCCTAAAGGTAACAAGACATTTATTTCTTTTATATTAGAATTCAATTGTACAAATAATATAGCAAAATATGAGGCTCTCTTACAGGGACTTAAGAAGGCCATTGACCTTGACATCAAATCCTTATTTTTGTTCAATGATTCTAAAATTGTGGTTAAGCAGGTAAAAAATTCCATCCACTGTGTATCTGCTCATCTTAAAAACTACCAAACCAAGGTATGGGACCTAATTAACAAGTCTTTTTTTTTTAATATAAGTTATATCCCTATATCTAGAAACATCAAAGAAGATTTATTGGATAATGTAGCATCACGTTTATTTCCTGCTGAAGGTTTTTCTCCTAACTCATTTTCTATCAAATTGATATTCAGAACATCAATTCCTAGTAACATTACCAATTGGAGGGTTTTTTATAACAACCAACAGATAATCAATTTCTTTCATATGGAGAACACCTTTCAAGATTCCATAATCAATGAAACTACCCATGACAAAAATATTCATGACTTTTTCTGTAATACCTAAATCACGCTCAATTGAAAGCTCGTATGAACTGGTAAATTAGATCCATACATATGCCATTAGGTTCGAAAATTTTTATGAACTGCATGAAAAAATCAAAGGGGTTTTTAATTATAAAACGAATAGTTCCTCGCTAGAATTTGAAACTATAAATTTAGGAACACATGATCATCGAGACAACATCAATTTGGGTAAAGGGTCCACACAACAAGAAAATTCATCTTTTATTAAATTGTTTAAAGAATTTAAAGATGTATTTTCTTGGACTTATCAGGACCTGAAGACATTTGACCCAAACATAATACAACATGTAATCCCCATGAAGCTCCAAGCTCAATCATTTTAGAAGAAACTAAGGAAGATGAATCCCAAATTACAACCCACAGTAAAAAAAGAATTGAATAAATTATTAACAGCCAAAATCATCTTCCATGTGTTAGAAAAATAGGATCGTAGAACAATAAAATAAAAACAAATTCAGAAATAAAACATAGAAGATACACAATGCAATAGACATATAGATATACGTGGTTCACCCATTGTGGGCTATGTCCACCAGAGAAATTTGTAGGTCCTTCCTGTATTATTATCCAACAAATGAAGGGATACAACCTACAACACACCCGTTGTAGCTTCCTCTTCTTTCTCTCACATTCTCCTCTCTAAGAATACAATATTCACAATGATACATAGTCACAATACATTTCACTCATAAAAAAGAGTTTCATTATAGGGAAAAATACCCTAACATAAATTCTACCGTCATATATGTGACCGTATAATGAAAAATCCATATTTACTATGAAATTACAATATACATTTACAAGGTCCCTCGGACCCCGCAGGAGGGGTATCCCCCTCCTATAGTCCCCCGCATGGAGGATTGTACATTCTTCCAGGGTGTAAAGCATTAATGGGGTATAACCACAGCTGAAAACAAAGACTTATGAATCAGGAAGATAATCAATCTCCACAACTAACAATCTCCCACTTGGAGACTGATCTCAACAACTCCATCGCTGTTTTATTTGTTGGACTTGTTGGATCATGTTGTCATTGATGCCAATGGTTTGATTGATTGATGTCATTGATTGATGTAAAGTGATTGATTGATGTCAAAGGATTGATTGACTGATGATTTATGTAATA
>CBVK0100603748.1:0-16581 GCA_900067695.1 Picea abies | reverse complement strand
TGCGGGTTGTAGTGGGCCATCTAGTGTGGACTTTTAAAAATGGATTTTTTAGAAGATTTGTTCAGTAGTTTTTGGCAAAGAAGGGATATGAGTTGGCCTAATGCTAGGTAAGCATGTGTGGTGCAATTTAGGGTTATAACACTCCGTCTGAGGGTTTTCTTCTATGGGAAATTGTTATTCCCACTAAACTTCTTTCTGATCATCTGATTCTCCTACCTCATCTCTCCTATAAGGATACATGTCTGCAACATTGAATATCGACGATATCCCAACATTGTCTGGCAACGCAATTTCATAAGCATTCGCTATGAATTTTCTGAGAATCCTGCATGGTCCTATCTTCTTCATCTTAAACTTTTTATGCGTTCCCCTTGGAAACCTCTCTTTTCTCAAATGAGCTAAAACTTCATCCCCAACCTTGAATTGAACTTATCTCCTCTTCTGATCGACTTTGTTCTTGTGTTTTTGGCTGTTGTCATGTAGCTTCTCTCTGACTCTGTCATCGAGTTTCTTCATTTCTGTTCCAAAATCATTTGCTCCAGCACTTTTGAATTCATCTTGATTCATATATCTCAAATATGTAATCTCTCTTGGTTGTATACCATAAAAAAATTCAAATGGACTTTCCCCTGTGCTCCTGTTCACTGAATTGTTAAATGCAAATTCTGCTTGTGCCAGAATTTGATCCCATTGACAACCTTGCTTAGTAACTAAACTTCTCAACAAGTTTCCCAGACTCATGTTTACTAATTCAATCTTTCCATCTGTCTGAGGGTGATATTATGAACTAAAGGACAAGTTTGTCCCCAACCTCTTCCATAGAGTCCTCCAAAAGTGTCCTACAAATTTGGTGTCCTTGTCTGAGACTATGCTCCTATGCAATCCATGTAGTCTCACTACTTATCTAAAAAACAAATTGTCTATGTGTGTAGCATCATTTATTTTCTGGCATGGTATGAAATCTGCCATTTTTGAAAATCTTTCCACCATAACAAATATGGAATAGCTCCCTTTTTGAGTTCTAAAAAATCCCAAAACAAAATCTATATTGATTAAATCCCACGACCTCTCTAGAATTGGTAATGGATGATACAAACCAATGTTTTGTAGTATTCCTTTTTCATACTGACAAATTCTGCATTTGTTTACAAACTTTTTCTCATGCTCGGAAAATAATATGAATTACTCAGCTGTACAAATGTCTTATCATGACCAAAATGTCCAGCTAAACCTCCACTGTGTTTCTCTTTCAACCGGTTATCTCTCATTGAGCATTTCGGTATGCACAGTTGGCTTCCCTTGACTAATAATCTATCCTAGATCAAATACTCATTCAATGGGCTTCTGTCTCCCAACAAAGGATTATTGCATGCCTCATAAGCTTCCTTAAAATATGCATCTTCTTTATACATCTCATTGAGGTGTTCAAACCCTAAGGTCTCCACTTGGAATTCCTGTACAATCAAACTCCTCCTTCTCAAAGCATTTGCAACTTTGTTAGCAGTTCCAGCAATATGTTTAATAACGAAAGTAAAATTTTGCATAAATTCTACCCATTTAGCATGTCTATGATGCAACTTTTCTTGCCTAGTAATAAATTGCAAAGCTTGATTATCATTGTACAAGACAAATTATTTAGGAATTAGATAGTGTCTCCACTTCTTCAAATCTTGAATCACTGCATAAAATTCTTTCTCATATGTGGAATAATTATTCTTGGTTTCATTCATATTCTCACTGAAATAAGTAACTGGCCTATTATCCTAACTCGAGACTGCTCCAATAGCTAATCCACTTGCATCACATCTCACTTGAAATGTTTTTCCAAAATCTGGTAAGACCATAATTGGTTGTTCTGTGATTTTCTCTTTCAACACCTTGAAACTTTTTTCATCTTCCTCTGTCTATTTAAAAGACTTTTGTTTCTTCTTCACAGTTTCCAACACGGGTGCACATATACCACTGAAATTTCTGATAAATTTTCTATAAAATCTTGCTAACCCATGAAAACTTATTACCTCAAATATGTTGCTTGGTGATGGCCATTCTTTGATTTCTCTCACCTTTTCTGGATCCATATTCAATTCATTTGAAGAGATCACAAAACCCAAGTATATGATTTCCTTCTTCATAAAAGAATTTTTTTTCATATTTATTAATAACTTCTCTTTTTGCAACTTTTCCATCACTGATGTCAAATGTCTTAAGTGTTCTCCCTTTGTCTTACTGAATATTAGTATGTCATCCAGATATACTATGAAAATTTTTCCTATGAAGTCTTTCAACACTTCATTCATCAATCTCATCAATGTTCTTGGTGAATTTGTCAACCCAAATGGCATGACAATCCTTCATTTGTCTTGAATGTTGTTTTCAATTCATCTCCCTCTCTCATTCTTATTTGATGATATCCACTCTTCAAGTGTATCTTGGAAAAATAGCTCACTCCACTCAAACAATCCATCAAATCATCCATCCTCGATAAAGGAAATTTGTACCTAATGGTTATCTTGTTGATGGATCTGGAATCTATACACATTCTCCATCCTCCTTCCTTCTTTGGAATTAACACAATCGGTATTGCACATGGGATTAGGATTTCCCTGACTAAACCTTTATCCAACAACTCTTGGACTTGATTTTTGACTTCCTCACTTTCTCTAGGTGTCAACCTATAAGTTGCTTTGTTTGGTAAACTGGCTCCTGGAATAAGGTCAATATGATGGCTTATACTCCTAATGGGTGGAAATGGGTGTGGTAACTCATCCACTACTATGTCAACAAATTTTTCTAATAGTTCATGTATTTATTTAGGCAAATCTTCCACAGATGTATTCATAAGGATAACTCTAGGTTTCCTCACTACAACAAACTAAATTTCTTTCTTCTTCTTGACTTCATTCAAGAGTTCCTTCCCACTCATGAGAAGTATAATTGAACTAGCTTCTCTCTTTTTCTCTTTGACTTCTATTGGTAACAACATATGTGTCCTACCATTCTTCTCTAGAGTATAATTATTCTTTCTTCCATCATGAATAACTTTTCTATAAAAATGCCATGGTCTCCCCAATAAAATATGACAAACTTCCATAGGAATTACATCACACAATATTTCATCCCTATAAACTCCTATCTTAAATTCAACTTGGCATTGTTGTCTTACCATTATTTGATGTCCTTTTTGAAACCATGATACCTTGTATGGGTTTGGATGTGCAGTTGTATTCAACTCCAATTTCTCCACCATCTCTCTCGATACTAGATTGTCAGTGATCCTTGCAAACTCTCTCCTTCGTCTTGCAAGTAGTTCTTAACAAACTTGTTCATTGAACTAGTTCCTCCATCTCCTTCTCTAGTTTAAGAAGAATATTCTTCATCATGAGGTTCTTTCCTCCTTCTGTTGCTTCTTCTTCCACATGATTTTGTGCTTCAACAACATGTGCTTCACCTCCTTTTTTGTTATTTCTCTCGGGACATTCCCAAGACTTGTGCCCTTTCTTTCCACAGGTATAAAATTTAAATACACATCCTTTGGCTCTTCCTCTTCCTCTTCCTCTGGAAAATGAGCTTCTTCCTCCATGTTTTCCTTCTCTAGAACTTCCACCTTTCTCATGGTGACTATGTTGTTTGTCAGCTTCATGATTCATCTTTTGGAACTTTTCTCTATTGGTTCCCTTAACTCTACCTGAATTTCCTCCTCTACTTCGTTGGCTTTTCTTCCTGGCCAATTTTTCTTCATCTTTCAAGGATGCTTGATAAGCATCCTCGACTGTATTAACATACATCATGCCAATCTCCTATCGTATTTCATATCTCATCCCATTGATACATCTAGCTATTTTTTCATCTTCATTCTCTTTCTTTCCATCCCTGATGTCCAGTCTGTAAAATTCCTTAGTGTACTCCTTCACTGACAAGCTCTTCTGTCTCAGGTTTTTCAATATTCTAAACAAATTGATTTGATAGTCCTTCGGGATAAATTTGGCTTTCATCTTGGCTACCATCCTATCCCAGTTCTTAATTTCCTACTTACAATTTCTCTTGTGTTCAGCTTGCAGTTCATCCCACAATAGTGTTGCATGACCCTTTAGTCTTGTCACTACATGCTTCACCATCTTGTCTTCTTCAATATATTCATAATCAAAGTACTTGTCCATAACACGTACCCAATCCAAAATTTCTTCAACTTCCAAATTGTCTTCATACATTGGTACCTCTATTCTTTCTTTGGATCCTATCTCTGAAAAAACTTTTATTAATCGATCTTGTACAACATCCTCTGCTACATTTTCTTCGACCTCTACTTCTTTGCTCTCAGATTCACTAATATCTCCAATGTCTGGTGCTCTTCTTTGTGTTTCTTCCATGGCATCCAATCTCATTCGGATTTGCCTCATTTCTTCTTCCATTTATGCATCTTATTTATGCCTTCTAGGTGGCATGATTCCACTACATCACTTACAAACAAAAATAAAATTCTTGATATCACAATTGATACCAACTTACCTCCTTTCTCCTTTGTCTGTTGTCTACAAACAAACTCAATATCTACTCTGATACCACCTGATGCAACCCCCCTACTTACCCATAGGGATACATGACCTCCTGGTCAAGGATCTCTGCTTCTTGAGTCCAATGACTCTCTGGAACCTTAATGGTTCCCTTTTTTATATAAACATAGGCCCTTTCGGCTTCTTGGTGTAGGTTTGATAACACCTGCGACCTTCCCTTTCTCTCTGCTATGAAATCTCAGAGTACTGAGTGTTAGCTCTTTTTCTAAAAATCCCCCTCTTGATATGAACTTGGGTGGTGCCCTCTTGTGACCACACGATTGCAGGCACAACCAATAGCAGTTTAGGATCAAACTACTTTTCGACTCGCAATTCTCTTCGAACCTCCATGTGTCCTCTTAGAAAAACCACAGTGTGGAATGCAGCCCGCCCTCAATGTTTTAAAGTCCTCACAAATTTTGTCCCCACAATGCTATGAGATCATCGATCTCATGATATTGATGATACTTTCTGAACCGACGGTTCAGATCTACGCTTTTCAAATCTATGGACCAGACCTTCCCCTTCTCGAGCAACGGTCGATATCTCTTCGTGATTCTGGACTTCGGGGTTTTGAAATATCAAACCCTACTTTTCTCTATACACCAATCTTCTGGAGTTGGTGATCTATGGACACCTGTCCTCACAATCAACTGTCCTTCTTTCACTTCGGTTGTTTGACCTTTCAACTAATATCAATGGTCATGTGGCCCCCTTCTCGATCAACGGTTGAGATCACCTCTGGGTATTCATACATTTGAGATCTCAAATCACAAACTTTCCCTTCTTTCCAATGCCTTTTATCCGAAGGCTATAATCCACTGATGTGTGTCCACTTAATTTGACAGTCAAGGATTACTTTGGGTCTTTACCCGATGTACATGGATTTATTCCACGTCTTTCTTAAATCCCATGACTCTGAATCACTTCGGGACTTTACCCAAAGTTCACGAATTCACACCACATCTCCCTTATATCTGTCGGTCCAGATTCACTTCAGATATTCAAGTTTCATAAATATCATATCTCAACTGAAACCCCCCTACAGTTTACCTAGAGCTCTCGATCTGTCTAAAAGTGTCCCCTTGCATATCGATGACTCTAGACACTTTGGCTATTCGGGCTTTGGGTATTTCATCCTTTCACCTTTTTCCTTCCTCTAGATCTCACGAACTATCGACACGTATCCTCTTGGATCTAATGGTCCATATTCACTCTGGCCCTTCGTCTCTCCACACTTCGAAAAACTCAAGTTTCAAACTTGCCTCCTTCTGGACCCACGGTATCTGATGACTCAGATTCTCCCTAGGTGATTCAATGCTTGAATATTACCTTGAACAATCTGATGGCTCGTCTCTATTCTTGTTGATCAGATGATTGAGATTCTACTTTGGCTTTCTGGCTCTTCGAGCTTCGAAAAACTCAAATGTCAAACCTTGATCAGTTCTCTCTCCTCTGTGTGAGAAGCGTTAAGTCTCGTGCACTTTACTTTGATCAAACGACTGTTGATCTTTTACACAGTGATCCAATGCCCACTGTTGATCCTCCTCCCAAGCTTCTAATTTATTCCGACTTAGAATATTTCTCAGTCTTCAAAGGTTTCAAACCTTTTCTCCTCCTACGAGTCCACTCTTGGAACTCGTCAAAACTTATGAAAAGTTATATCCCTTCTGAGCTTGATCTTTAAAGTATTTCGGCCTCTGACGCACACCTTGCGTTCTCAAGATTTTGATAACTCATATGGAAGGATTTCTTGAAAATAAATTCTCCTCACCCACCTGGTGTTCCTCTGTTATGGTTCTTTGACGCTTGGTCACTCCTTGACACTATGTACTCCTTGCACATGGTCTAAGTTTCCTTTGTTCTCTCTGAACTCCTTTGAGTCAATTTGAGACTCAATCGATGCACTCCTTGCATTCGAGATGCACACCTTGCATACGAGTTTCAAAAGAGAAACAATTTAAACTTATCCAGCTTCGTCACAAACTCATATGATCAACTCTTGAACAATGACACATGAAAAAAATGAACTGAATCACATACACACAGAATATAACATTCATTCAATCACACATTCAAATGAACACAGACCAAGGATTTGGGGCAATTCTGTCTGTTCTATTCATTCATGAAAACAATTTACATAGTCTTTCTTATACTCTATTATGTTCTACTAATCTCTCTGTATCTCCTTATCTCCTAATCTCATAATACTCACATACTTTTACAATGCAACAATAAACTATCTAAGGACTGGCTCCACGAGCTCTCATCGTCATGTCTGTAACCTATCCTATCAAACTCTTAGTGGTTACCTACTCTGTCCTATTACAATAACTAACAGTTATTTCTAGATAAGAGTCAATGTCCTATTACAATAACTAACAGTTATTTCTAGATAAGAGTCAACACTCAATATCTACAACCCCTTATAGTCCTTCACGACTTTAAAAACACAAAATATTTTAAAATGTTGTTTTCAAAAATATCTCAACAACTCGATTTAATTCTAAGTTAATTTCTGATTTGAAACTCTATCATGCTGAGATGTCTTTCCTCTTCCTCCATGCTTGCGTTTTGAATTTGAAGAGGATGCTCCTGCATTAGATAACAAATCTGAAATTGCTAAGAGATACATCTTCATAAATAGTGTATTTCACCATATATAGACAAATGATCAAATCACTGATGTATTTTCCAAACAAAAGACCAGACATATGTTTTGCGATGAACATCTTGTGTCAGTATATGATTGAGCCGAGACATGTTCACCTGATTGTGGAAAAACACATATTGAGGTACTTAAAGGGTACAATTGATTATGGTTTGATATATACCTCAGATCATGAGATAAGCCTACATGGCTATGTTGATTCAGATTGGGTTGGTAGTGTAGCAGATTGGAAAAGTACATCTTGATGTTTCTTCAACCTAGGATCAATTTTGATTGCATGGTTTAGCAGGAAGAAAACTAGTTTGGCACTCAGTACGGTTGAAGTAGAATATATTGCAGCATGCTCAACCAACAAAGAATCAATGTGGCTCAAAAAGTTGTTGGCAGGGCTATTTGATCTCGAATTAGAGACAACTTGCATTTTATGTGACAAACAAAGTTGTATGAAGTTGTCAGAGAACCCCTTATTTCATGACAACTCAAAACACATTGACATCAAATACCACCATGTCCGGGACATGGTACAGAAGGGATCAGTAAGACTCTAGTATATCGCCATCAACAAACACGTAGAAAATGTGTAGACCAAGCCCCTGTCTAGAGTTAAGTTCGAGTATTTTAGAGACAAGCTTGTAGTGATCCAGAAAGGCTTCTCCAATAGTCAGAATTGATTGTTTTCTCCAGTAATGAGACATGATCCCCAGTAGAAGGAATTTTTGATCCCCAGTAGATGGAAGTGATGTGATCCTCATTAGAGGGAAGTGATGATCTACCCCAACATAGGTTGCTAACCCCAATGCAGGCTAATACACTACCCAAATGCAGGTTTGTAACCCCAATGTAGGCTGGTACGCTACCTTAGCGCAAGTTGGTAACCCCAACGCAGGATGGTATGCTACCCCAGTGCAGGTCAGTAACACCAATGTAGGTTGGTATGCTACCCCAACGTAGGATGGTAATCTACCCTAACGTAGGTTGGTAACTCCAACGTAGGCTGGTATATTACTCCAGTACAAAAGGTTGGTGAAAGTACAAAACTTCTTATGATATATAGATTCATGAAATTCAACAAGACAATGACCGAAGTGTACATACATGCAAAATCAAATTGTTCCTGAATAATACCTTCCTAGCTAAGAGGGAGTGTTGAAGAATATGTAGCTACAAAAGATATTCTCCTATTGTACTTGATCATGCAAAAACCATAAAAGAATATTATTATATTGTCTTGGTAAAGTTGGCCCCATTGTGGCCTTTAATGTAAGATAAAGTCAAACTGTCAAGTCGTCCCTTATTGTGGCTAATGTAAAGTATAATCAAGAGACACTTGTCAAGTTGACCCTAGTAGTTAAAAAGGGAAATTCACTTGTGTATAAATAGAGAGGCTAGACACCTCATTCACTCACTCATCTCAATTAAGCATAAGAGATAAAAAGGTGCGCAAGTTTTGGAGAGAGGGGTGACGTCACAAAAGGACCATCTACTTTTTGTCTTGGTATTGTTCTTGGTTGAAGAATCTATTTAGAAGAAGCTTGTTGGGTTTTCTTCCTCGAGAGAGTTTCCAAGGATAATATTTCTATCTATCTTGTTTATGTGATTGTCTCTCTTTCAATGATCTTATATATGCAGTTAATGTGCTAATTAATTATAATAATGAAAGAATAACCGTAACTACTAGTTGTATATGTAAAATATCAACACACACAAGCATTGATTTCCAAACTGCATCTGAAGTGTCGGATCTCGATCAGGTTCAATATTCTTGATTTCTCCAATATGGTTTCCATACCTATGTCTCCAACACTATCCCTCCTGTGACAGTACACTCTTAGTGCAAAAGTGTTTTTCCTTGACCAACTCCAGGAATTTTTTCTCATCGATGATATCATGATCTACGAACTTGAGGTTGAAAACCTTGTTGAGCATATCTCCTTCAATACTTACACTAGGTGGGACTAGTGATGTTTCCACTGGGTATTCCCCATCTACTGGTAGTTTGATTGGTGGTGCGTTATCTTTCTTTGGTGGGACACAATCCTTGCAGAAATTGGCTTGTGAAGCTAAAGTTGAAGCTCTAGGTATTTCCTCAACCTTTGGTGTAACTACAGGTCTTTTTTATTGTTTTCGCGCCATTTTTTATGGCACTCCAAATTTTGGCAGGGCCATTGTCTTGTGCGACAACTTCCTTTACTTGATCTATGGTCTTTTTGTTGTAGTTGTAGTTTGAATTTGAATCACTCGGGTTTTCTCTGGTTTGCTCTGTTTTTCTCACTCTTTCATGAAAATATTTGTAACAATGATTTACGCTTAGTGACCCTTCATTGTTTTTGTGCCTTCTTTCCAACTGTGCATGTCTCTTCACGTCTTAAATCCCTTGTCCAATCCACTAATGTGGTTGATGAATGGTTAAATAAACAAGGCTTTATTACCAAATCCATTGTATGATTTTTTCCTCGTACTTCCAACCTGTCGTGATTTCCAGTGAATTTTGTCATTTAAGATTATACAGTGTATTTATCAACAGTCATTACCCATTTGTAACCATCATTTCCATTCTTTAATGCTTTTAACAATCTTATCAGTGCCAAATTGTGCAATACAATTGTTGCTTTACAGTCTTTTTATGTTGTGTTATGTTTTCTTAATTGGCACAATTCTATCCTGATGTGCAATAATCTTTGCTTTTGTGCAATATCTTATGCCTTGTACTCTATAATATTTTTATTTTTTCTATATATACTTTATTTTTTCTTCCTTTTTTCTACTTTTTATTTGTTTTTCTATGTTTTTCCTTCCTACTATAGTACAACTACTATGATACACATGGCCAGGCGCAACATAGATAACTGCGCAGACTATCGACCATCTCTATAGAGTTTCATATGAATTCCATTCACCATTCCTCCAAGGACTTCTCCATTTAGTGTTTCCAACTATGCAACACCTACCTCCTTCACATGTTTAATCACATCGGGTCCTAACCAATGCATTCAAAACTTTCCTGGATGCTGTATGAAATTATTGTCGTAGAGTAATACTAAGTCTCTCACTTGAAACTTTTTCTGTTTAATGTGTCTATCGTGCCATGCCTTCTCTCTCGCCTTATAAACTTGTTGATGGAACCCTGTGACAAAGTGATATTCCTCAAGCTGTACCAACTGTGACAATCTCTCCTCTACTGCGCCAGAATCCAAGAGATCATTAATCGCTGCAATGCACAAGCTAGGCACAATAAACTCCATTTACATTACTTATTCTTGCCCATATACCAACCTGATTGGTGTCTGTCCTATCAAATTTTTACTCATAGTCCTGTATTCCCATAATACTCTAGGAACTCTTAAGTCCCAATCATCTCTCTCTACATTGCAGATCTTTGACAGTGCATTATCCATAATTTTATTAAAAGATTCTACTATCCCATTGTCTTGAGGGTGATACGACGTGCTCCTTTGACGATGAATTTGAAATTCATCAGTCAATGTTGCAATTGTCTTATTCAGGAAGTGTGTTCCTTGATCATTGAGTAGAATGCACGGGCATCCAAATCGTGTAACTACATTCTCAAATAGAAATCTCGCAACAGTCTTCGTGGTGTAGTCTATGACTGATGCTGCTTCTACCCATTTGGTCAAATACTCTGTTGCAATGATTATGTACCTAGCTCCTGATCTTCTTGCTGATGGGTTGATTGGTCCAACAAAGTCTATCACCCATTTATCAAATGCTTGTAACATAACCTATGGGTGTAAAGGAATTTCCCACCCTTTGACAAACATCGCATGTCTGACATTATTCTTTAGCATCCTTATGAAGTGTGGGCCACCAGAGCCCTGCACAAAAAATATTTTGTACGGTTGCTTTACCTGTGTAATGTCCTCCTGTGATTCCTTCATGTGCTTATGAGAGTATCATTGGCATTTCATGCTCTAACACACATCGCCTCAATATTCCATCGACACCTAAATTGTATAAGTTCCCTGCAATTAACTGATAGTTTGTTGCTTTAACTACTAACTGCTTCTTCTACACAATTGTCATATTTGATGGGGCCATTCTTGTACCTAAAAACTGCACAATGTCTGCTAAGTTGTCGTCCACCATTATAACTGCAAATAACTGTGCATCCAACAATCTATCATCTAGATTCCTGATAGTATGCGCAATAAGTGATTTGGTCCTGCATTCAACTTCCCTGGTTTCACAACAACCTTAAAATCATATTCCTGGAATAACAACAACCATATGCATATTATCCCCCCCAACACTGGCTTGTTCACTAAGTATCTTAGTGTAGAGTGGTATGTGTACATCTTAAAATGATAACCCAATAAATAATGTCTAAATTTCTATAGCGCATATACCATTGCCAATCCTTCTCGTTCTATAGTGGTGTAATTATTCTATGTTATGGACAACTTCGTACTTGCAAAATAAATTGGGTGGTCTATGTCACCTTCCCCCGATTGAGATAGTACTGTTCCCAATGCATCTACATGAACATGGAATTCCTTGTTCTAATATGGAAAGATCAAAATTGGTGCGGTCACTAATTTCTTCTTTAATGTGTCCAAATGCTTATGACAGTCCTCATTCCATTGGAACTTTGCTTCTTTCTTCAACAACTTCTCCATAGGTGCTGTAATCTGTGCATAACCCTTAATGAACTTCCTGTTATATCCTTTATGACCTAGAGTTTCCCTCAACTGTCTGACTGATGTAGGTGGTTGTAAATCTAGAATCACTGGAATCTTGGCAAGATCTACTAACAAGCCATACTTACATACCACATGGCCCAACAAAATTCCAAAAGGTGCACAAAAAATACATTTCTTTAAATTCAGTGAAATCTAACATTGTCTACACCTATCCAACATTATCCCGAGTACTTCTATGTGATATTTCAATAAAATAAACATAGTCCAATCATATAAGTACACTTCAAGAAAATTATGAATAAATTCCTTAAAAGATGCAATAACAACTCTTGAAAAAACTGCAGGTGCATTCTTCAGTCCAAAGGGCATCATTGTGTATTGGTAGCTTCCCGATCCTGTTACAAAAGTAGTCTTATACATGTCTTCCTGTGCAATCTTAATGTGATGATACCCTGAAAATCCATCTGTGAAAGAATAGGCATCCTTCCCTCTTACATTCTCTAGTACTTCATCTTTGAATGGTGTTGGAAATGGATCATGCAGACATGCATCCTTTAACTTTCCAAGGTCTACACAAATCTTGATTCCCCCTATTTTATTATCTTGTACCACCATTGGACTTATCCATTCTGATTCCACTACTGGTTCAATGATCCATGCTTCCAACATTTGGTCTATCTCTTCTTTCACCTTCTCTTTATATTTCAAATTTAACCTGTAGGGTCTCTGTCTCACTGGCTTAGCATCTAGTTTCAAAGGTACATTCATCTCTCCTAACTCACCCGCTATCCCCTTCATCTATGAGAATGTAGTTGGGAATAGATCCTGATACCCGGGCAATAAATCTGCAATCTTTTCCGACATTTCTTCATTCCAATAGTCTCCTATCTGCGCAAACTTTGTTTTTTCCTTCGTCCCAATATTTACCTTCCGTGTATTTATTGGCTATGCATACACGACGAATTCAAGATCTGGTCCTTCCACTATGTGCTCCCCCTCAGTTTCAGGTACTTACACATTCCTTGGATCTTCCTCATCGTGTTCTTCTTTAGCAACATTGTAACATTCTAATAACTCGTGAACTTTCATAGAAGCTCTATGCGCACTGCACACAACTACTACCTCCATCGGCCCTTCCTCTGAAAATATCTTGTTTCTAATGACCTGCAACACTACATTTAGTAATGGGGATTCATGTTCAAAAGTGAATGTTACCTTAAACCTTTGAATCAATTCGTCCTGTTTGCTATTTCTCTGCATATTTCTAGCTCCAAGTACCAGTTCTTAGGGATCGTATCCAATGTATGTATAAAACCGTGTATCCATTCCTCCTTTCATGTCGAACTCCATCCATTTATGCACTACGAAATATGATTTTCTAAATCACTTACTCTTGTATACTTCTATGCAGTATCCTCAACCTCGATCCAAAACCTTACTTGCATTAGTCTTTTACACTGCGACCAATCTTCCATTCCTTCTCTATGTGTAGCCCACCATTTGCCTGTAGTATCTTTCAAGACCACATCTAATGCCAACAGTCTCTACTGTTCGGGTATATGCAACCCAAATGCCTTTACAAAAGAGATGATATCAGTCAATCCATCATACTTGGGCGGATCACATAAATCTGTTCCAATCTAGAGTAATGATCGAGTTATGTAGGCACATCGTCTAGTTGATACTTCATGCATCCTTTGTTGTCAATGTTATAGACCTTCCTCTGAATATGACACACACGAGCTAATTCTTCTCCAACTTAGCACGCCATTTGTAGTCGATTTAACTTATTCCTCCATCTGCGTAGTCATGTTATACATATTGTCCATTTCGTTCCTTCTTGTTGGCTCTATGTACCTCTTTCCTTCTGTCGGATCCAATGACGCGGTAACCTTCAAGTATCCTACCTAAAATATCATTTACCTCTTCTTCAAATTAATGATATCCTTATTATCAAAGGACCATTCAAGTCCCATCAGTGTTGTATATGGCTAACTATCATCCATGATCTCAATGACTTCAAAATCTGCTACACTGCGCACCTCATCTATATTCACAAGTACTCTTGTCAATCGGCTAATTAGTACTATCTTGTGCTGGTTTTCCAACCTTAATTGAACAGGAGACCAAATCAACTTGGGTTTCCCCATCATTTCCCAGGTCTACTTTTGTACCACATTTACATCCGAACCCAAGTCTAAGATAATATTATCCACATCATATTCCCCAATCTGTGCACTTAACTTGAACTCTCCGTTGATCCGATTTTTGTGCAGTACTTGATTCACTACCCTCTATGCAATAGGAATTTCCATTTCTTGTGCACAATGACCAATCTTGTCGCATAATGAATTTTGTGTAGTTTCATATTTCATCAATTCTATGCAACTTCTCAGAAACTCTCTTAGAGTGCTTACCTTCTCAAGTGTTTTTTTTGGCATAGTACGATCACATACATGAGGTGCAGATGATGTTGATACTACCTAATCTGGTACTAGTATCTCTTTTCTTTCCCTATGATACATCTCCTTTTCTTGCTGAGGATCAAACTTCGACATGGGCCCTGAAATTTCTTCACCCATTTTTCAACCTGTCTTCCTCCATTCGTTGCATCAACCCCTGGTCTAGTTCCTCCATGTGTAACAACTGATATTCTAGGTCCTTCATTGCATTTTTCGACTGATATCTTCTGTACACTCTAATTTGGATTCTGGTTCTGATTCTCTCTTTCCTGGCACTTCACAAGTAGTTGAGGATAGTCTTCTGTCGCATGACCCAGTGCTCTACAATATGTGCAGGTTTTACACAAATTTGGACAGTCACGAGTTAAGTGTCCCGGTTGATTACAATTGTAACATATTATTGGTCCTATACCTCCTTTGGAAAAAATTTCCTCTGCCTCGACCTTTGGAAAATCCTCCTCAGTTTCTTGGATTAAATCCTCTATGATTATTATATTGTGGACCACCTCCTTTTGTCACAACATTTTCCTCCTACATCCTATTCATATCTGAAGTGCGCTCTCTCATCATATCAAATGCATGACAATCCTTCTCTTCGTGCCCAAATGACTTGCAAAAGTTACATATTAAGTTTCTTTGCATACTTTGGTATTTTTGTAGCAATGGACACTCATTCGGATGTGTTGGACATACTGTCATTGAGGTCAACAACCGATGACGCACATGAAGCTCAGAAGGGAAAGCGCATTGCAGATATGTGATTAGGATCGAAATCCCCACTTGACAAATCAAGACCGTTGGATACGCAAGCGTCAGATCAAGGGTAGGGATTGATTGTGGAGTGAGAAGGGAGAATTAAACAATGCATTATTTCCAATCCTGCAATTAGTCTAGACCATCAGATCTTATCGATTCAAAGATCGATGAATGTGGTTGATCCACCAACAATCACACAACTTCAATTGCAGATTTTGGGAGACGAGCTAAGCCACACGCAAGTTACGGTTCCGCAATCCACACCGACTGTCGATGGTCACCCGCTAATAGATCTAAGGTTGGCATTAGTTCCACTACCAATGAGCAGTTTCCATTGCGGAACCCAACGATAGTTTTAAACATCGTGCTAGTTGGGACCCCTCGACAATCCAAGATCGTTGGATCGAGTAAAATGAAAGGATAGGATAAGAAAATACCAAGGCCAAAGCCTTGGAGTCACGAACTCCCGTCAATCATTGGATCTGGAAAACCTCTCGACCGTTGATCTATTCAGAGTGTGCCAAGGTAGTAGTGGTCAACTTCAACACTGACCACTTCGATAGAAAAGGGTTGAGAACAAGTAATATTACTTGAAGGCCAAAGTGGACATGAGTCGTCTGATCTGACGAACACTTTGGGAAGTATCTCGACCATTAGATCAAGTTTAGTGGAAGGATAGGGTAAGCCACAAAGTGTCCCGAAATAGACGCAAGCCATCTAATCTAAGGAACACTTTGGGAAATATCCCGACCATTGAATCAAGGAAAGTAGAAGGATAAGATAAGCAAGGCAAAAGGCTTGAGATATCGAATACCCAAATTCTTAATAGCTGTTGGATTGATTTAATATTTTTTGGGTTAAAGAAGGACCACCAGATCTGAAGAATACATGATGGTCATTGGATCATAATAGTGGTCAACTTCGACATTGACCACTTCGACGAAAAAGGATTCAGAACATATGAGTTCACTTGAAGGCCGAAGTTCTAAAGTCACTCTCAAACGTCGATTTGAGATACATTTCGGGAGTTAGGAAAACCGTTAGATCCAGGAGAAGAACATGTGCCACATGAGGAGATCGACGTTAGCAAGGAAATGTGGCACAATAAGATGATGACAAGTGTCAAAGTGCAGTTGGAATTTCATGTATGCGTAATGTTAGCGCTTGGTAAATTTCCTAGAGGTTGAAACAGAAGAAATCTACGAAGGTAACTTTATCCAACCACTTTTAAAGCTGGGAATATAGCCCTTCCAGCTTCAGAGAGGGATCTCTCTATATGATTTATCTTTGTTTATAACTTTAGATATTAGGTTAGGTATAGGAATAGGTAGGTTTTGTTGTAAAAGTGTTTTTGAGTTTGGTTGAGTCCATCTACACTTCCATTGGGCTATGGGGTCTGTATTATTTAAGTATGAAATACAACCAGAAACGATAAAGAATACTTCCACAGGGAGAGATAATGCACTCACTGGATCTTTTAG